>NNCF01127668.1:1044396-1096212 GCA_002313205.1 Laupala kohalensis
TATATATATATATTAACAAAACTTGACGGGGTTGAGGAATAGTGTAGTTGTCAACACTCACCTTATAAAGAATTATATCTACCTCGGCTAGCACGTTCTAATTAATTTAGGAAGTGGGTTCGAATTATTTACTTAAATGAATAGCACACACTAGGGTTTCTTAATCCAAAGGAAAACGCATAAAATAAATTGACTTAATCATTTAATAACTCTGGTACATTTTAATTTAAAATTAGAATTCTACACAGCCCCCAAAAATCACACGTCAGTTCCCAAATAACCACAATAACACATCCTTTGCAAAGTAGTCCCATTCTTAATTTAGCATCATGTAGTAACCAATAAATATTACTTGAATTTCAAAACAGAAAACAATTAATATCGCTCACCTTCCTTTATGACCTATTTATTCAATTAACACTGACAAAACAAAAGTTCTAAGCGTGGGCTTTCATTGATTCAATCGAAGCAGAGTATCTTCTCGTTGCAGCTTAAATATTAACGTTGGTCGCAGTCAACATAACGATTACCTTCGACAGATGACAAATCAGTCTTTGTGGTGGGTGGAGGTAGGAATGTCCCAGACGGCATTCGGCTCGATCAGTGACCCTTTTCACCTCACAGCTGGTAGTTCGTTCCACCGGTTGTAGCCCAGTCGTTCAGCGTCGGTGGCCCATTCAGGAATTCTCGCCCTTTCTCGGAACTGCCGCGTCTCGACATGGCCACGAAAGTTCGTTGACACCAGTGTTCCTCGGAACTTGCCGAGATATGATTCCAGGATCGAATGCCGTCACTAGCCCGCGAATTAAGTACCGCATCGCGGGTTCGATTCGTTTCCGAATATTTCCGCACGGAAGAAGTTTCATCATCTTCAACAAATTTAATAAGCTTCAGGTTGCCACTTTATAGCGACTTGAACTTAATAAAACGTTAAGACCAAATGGTCAAAATTTCAGAAGTTCATTCGGAGCAACACTCAAAGTGATGACCGAAAAGTGTCGGATCAGTCATGACGTGCTGATCAAATAATTAACTGAATAACTCTAGATAATCTGCTCGAAAATAGACTCTGAAGTAATCTCGAAGTGATTCTAAAAATTTCTCAGAGTAGTGATGACTGATGATGAAGTGATCATCTAAAAATCTCGAAGTCGTGAGCGAAGTGCTCGCCGTGCTCGAAGTGCCATTTGAAAAATGCTCTAAGTCTCGAAGTGCTCACGAAGTGTTTTCGCAGTCTCTGAGGAAAGAATCTAATAATGATAACAAGAATGATCTCAGTCAGTCTCTGCGCTCGTATAAATGAGTTTCTGCCTTACTCTACCCGTCTGCCGCTTGCTCACGTGATCTATTTCAAAACTCATGTGGCTTACTTTGTCCAATGATATTAAAAATTTCACTCCTCATGGAGTTTCCGCTATAGGTTAATTTTCAACTTGAGAACGCGCATACCTGGCCAATCCACAAGTTGCTTTTTTAACATCTTCACGCTCAACGGCATCCTATTCCCCAACCGTTTTCTCAGTGATCTTAACCAGACTCTTTTTAACAACAAAGAGACACTGAATTTATTCAACTTTCTAAAATTTCTACGGTCGCACTCGTCCCTTTGAAGTTTCCAACTCCCACGGTTCGGCGTCGGCAGCCTTACCGTTCCTACACCGCTGGTCGCTACGCGAGCTTAGGGTGTACTCTCTCACACCCCCGCTTCTTTTGTGGTCTCTTTAACTCATAAAATCTTTCTCTTTCTTCTCCCTCGTTCTGTCTCTTCTTGCCGCTGCGTGTTCGATCTTCTCTCCTCCAATTGACGCTGACCTCTTTTTTCAAAACATTGAGTAAATTTCCGTTGATACTGGTTTCCCTTCCAACGACTCTGTTTACGATGTACTCGCCATTTTAGCTCCCAACCGCTTTTGACCAAAGCAAATACGTAGTATACCGCCCCTTTCCCCTCGCTACTTTTTATATTTTATTCCTGAAACAAGAAAGCTCTGCGCCCACTCCAAAGGCTGAAAGCCTTCACCTCTCCCTTACAACATTGCCTGTAACAGCCACGGTACTCTTCCGCTTACTAATAAACATTTAGATCTTTAATAAGCTTATAAGATTGATTATCAATTGAGAACTAATCAACTCTTACAATATATATAGGGAACAAGTGATGGATAATGGATACATTATAAATATGTATGTTTAATTTCTTCTTGGTTATAGGAATTATATTTCTTTGGTTCGTGTGGAATTAGAAACATTTTCAAAGTACAATAGAAGTATACAAAAATTGAATTTTTTTCAGGGTCGGATAAAGTCGGTAGATTTTTTTCAGGAATACATGGAGAAGTGTCATAGAATAGTGTCGTATCCATAAATCTGCGCGACAAGGTGAGACAAATGTTCGAAAATGCCATTTTTTCAGAATATTATGAAATTACAAGAACTTGTAGAAAGAAAAATTCCTTCATATTTATGTAATTGGAAAAAGGCAACATAAATATGAAAAATCAAAAGTCATGGCCCTATATATACACAGTAATAAATTGAGATTAATCCCTCTACAACTAGTACATGAAATATGTACACAAGTTACTGAAGAGTAAACTAGAAAATATACATTATTTTCCTCTATCACATGACTTTCGACTGACCCTGACGCGACAGGAAGTGACAGATAACAAAAATATATCAATTCCTGGAAGCGCCAATTATCGAACATTCAGTCAGTGCCAGATTTTTTCACCATTTTGTAAATTTCAATTTTCGACTTTTGGTCAGGTTTTGAGGGCAAATACTCCTCTGTGCGGCGACTCTCTTCGCCTGATCTCGATTGCGCAGCGTCGATATCAAAAAGAAGAACCTGGAGGGGCTGCAACGTCCACTACTCGTCTCCGGCAGCCCCTCCCTTGGGAGGACTGCGTCATAGGCTCGCTGTTTACAGGTGAACATCTACCCCGAAGGAACTGCATTTTAAGGAAAGAATCTGTTGACCAGCGAGAGTTGAAAACTTTTTTCTCGCGCATTCACTTAACTCTCTTCACTGTGGATGACGAACATTCGATGAAACAAAATAGTAAGACTTCTAGATTTTTTTGAAACGTTTCATATGGACTATAATATTTCTTAAACAGGGTAAGTCAATGGGAATGAACACCTCTAATATCTCCTAAACGGATAATGAAATAATAAACGACTAAAATAACTCGAGGTATGCGGCTAATAATTTTAAGCATAAATGATTATTTTTTAGCTGCAGAGAGTGGAAATATTTTTTTTATTTTTAAATGGAACCATGAATTTTTTCAGCGCTACTTCAGAGTCCGAGAAAATACGAATACAAGTTAGTCGTTTAAATTTAATAAATGTTCTAACAACCGTGCTACAGTGTCACTGAGAATGCTTTTTGATTGCAAATAACAAAAAATAAACTAATGAGTTTACAATAATGCTCTTTTTCATGAATTTTGTATTATTGAAAGTTGTGAGACTTTTCAAGGGGTGAATTAAATTCAATCCTTTTTAACAATAAGATTATTACAGGGTAGTAAATTACCACTCCTAAAATGAGTTGTACGGACATTATATGCCAAAATACTTGTTTAACTTCAAAAATATCTGACGAATCGCATTTCAAACTGAGTAAAGTTTAAGTGTATCAAGTACTTTTTCCTATGGTATAAACAGATTATTTCAGAGGTATTCTATTTCTTCTTTAACTATTTTTAACGATTTTGTAAGTAGACATTTTTAACGTATCGAGAGCTGCTTTCTGTCATTATCAGGTGGATGTTTGGAAAGTTTTGAATGTTTCCCACGGAAAAAATTAATGAATCGGATTCCTTTGTACAATACAATAACTTCAAAATTCATAGATTGAAAAATTGGAATATTATTTCATTGTATTTTCAATTACCTAGTGGTATGGAAGGGGAAAATAGATATTACTGCGACGAGGTGTAAATAAGTAGTTAATAATGCTGTTGGGCTATATTTATTTTAATTGTAAAATTTCTTACAATTTGTGTATTGTGTATTAACGAAAAGAGTATTCTCTTCATTTTTTTCTTTTTAAATGTTTCTTTTGTGTTTTGGACTGTGGAAAGAAATTCCCGGATAATATAATAATACATGAATATCTGTAGTGATTTTTTAGCTCTGAAGACTTCAATAAGAAATTGAAACATCGGCGAGCTTATAAGGTTTTTGTTTAATCAACCAAACCCTCAATATTAATCCAAAATGTACCGTGTGGCCAAGAATCCAGAATAAAACATATTGCTTGTTTTGAAAGAGAATTCGCTATTATGGGTGGGCTATGAATTGGTACTTGTTTGGTGGATTATCTTTCTCAGCGAAACCGATAACTATCGCCGTAAATCGAGGATCTACTGTAGTTTGATTTTGCCACGTGCTTTGTACTCGATGATTTCGCTGTGGCGTCACGTATTTATCGTATCGTAAAGTGGATGGATGCATCTTGTCGATTAATGCTCGCCGGGGTTTGTTCAGGGACGAGATTGTGGTCGGGAAATCCAATTCCTATTTAGTATTGGCAAGTTTCTATGTGGGTACAATTCCAGAGAGTTGCGTAGTAAATCGACCGTCCGCAAATAACATAATGCACCTGCGCGGGGAGGGGGAAATGTGTACTTAATATTGTGACACTGCTTTACAGTAGGTTAGGGGGTGTTAACTCTGACGTTTCGAAACGCTTAGTTTTGTAGGGTATATTTCATAGGTTTTACCTTAAAGTTTGTCTCTACAATCCATGAACTCAACCACTCTGTGAGAGCGCTGAGCAACGAGCAGCGAATTAAAATTCGCGCTCATATTTTCCGGAAAGTAATAAAAACATTTCTTAACGGGGAAGTAGGGGTAGCATTACGTAATTATTGGAGGGGGATAAGAGGTATCGCTACGAGTGCGTTATGGCGGGGGGATGTTAAAAATGGAAAAATTTTACGTTACGTAATTTATGAATGGCCCCATATAGCTTTCTGTCCTCTGACTTCTCTATGAAGAGAAAGAGTAGTAGTCGCGTGTAAATTTAATTTTATGCTCGTGAGAAGTTGTCGCGGTGTTGAAGTATAGGAGACTACAGAGAATGCTTGACGTTTGTTTGAAGTGTAGAGTGAGTTTATGTAACTTTCGTAGTCTCTCTAACGTTTAAGTGACATCGAAACACCACGTTTATTAGATTGAGCAGATGTTATGCCTTGGTGGAGAGAGGAAGTCTGAGTTTCGTCTCAACGAAGATCGTACTTCTTGAAGTATTATTCAGCAGGTTTTTTTCCTTCTCTAAATTCCTTCCTACCTTCAGAATTAAACGTTGGCGGTGGCGAAAAACTTTCTGGATAATTTACTAACGTAATGCCAATTCGTTAATAATGAGAGATATTTTATTGATAAAAGTTTTTCGATGTAAAACAGAGAAATGTATATCCTAAGAACTTAATCGAAAGTTGAGAGCGTTTCAACCCATATTATTTTTCAAATTGAGTAGAATTTATTTTAATTATTAAGTATACTCAAAAAAATTTTGTAAATAGAAAATTTACTTCATAATCTTATTTTTGTTATTATCATTTGAACATTCTACTCAACAAAAGAACTCATCACGAGCCTACGGCTCTGTGCCCTCAAACTTTTGATTCCGCATTCTTTCGAAGTTTTAATAAATAGTTCAGTCTCTTCGCAACGAGGCATCAGGACGAATGTGTTTTGCATATTTGCAATTTCCGGTTCATAACAAGATGCCTATGATGGATTCAAAAGTGAAAAGTATTTCCGTACCGTTTATTTATAATTATAATATAATATTAACGAAAAGTAAGAATTAAAATGCGTTAATTGCCTCTCCTACAAGCACATACCCGTCGGGCACTAAGAGATAAGAGCTTGACATTAATGATAACCGACACAGAATTTCAATCTATATTTTTCCATCTAACGGTGGAAATCTATATTGTCCATATAAACCGAAGAGAGAAGAATCGCTTCGTTATCTACGTGGATGAAGAAGGCAGAAGCTGAAACTCTTTCGTGCAATATGTGAGTGACTTCAATATCTTTCTCTATTTTTTATAATCTGTTAACATTTTAAATATATTTCTGCTCGCCGCGGCTTTTTCTACGAGAAACTGAAAAATTTATAAAGTCACAAAACTTTATTAACTTTTCAAGTTTCTCGTAGAAGAAATCGCGGCGTGCAGAAAGACTCCGCGCAAAGAATGCTGGTACGAGATAAATCAGTTTATACTAATATTATGAAAAAATGACTAAGGATATGAGATTTATGGTATATCTCGAAACCCCTTTATTTTCGTTTCATTGTTTCCTTTCTGTTCCTTTGACTCTGACGCAGAAATATTGTCCAGCATTTCCTCCCTATTTTCTTTAATTGCTATTATATTTGGCGTATCGTTATGTAATGGAAGTGTTTCCACCACAACTGGTTGCTTGGACGATGTGCTTCTGCATGTTTTCCCCAGTTTCCGCAACCATTTCTAAGGCAAAAGCTGTCTTCGAGACGCTATGAGCCCCAGAGGAGTAATAACCGGCGCGCGACGCTTCGTAGCTCAAGAGCATTGAGTTCCTGGAGACGCCGCTAAGGAATTCGACCACATCTCGTCTCCGTCCGCTGCCTCATTCCGCGTCCAGCACCTCTCTCTCGCTTGATTTTTCTTCCCTCTTTTATATAAAAAACTCTCTTCATGAGCTACCAACACTTAGAAAGCTAATAGCGCAACGAAGTTGCACTTATTTTCTAAGATTCATCTTTAATTACTACTTTGTAAAATTACATTTCACCTCAGAGTTTAATTATTTGATGTCCTTCTTGACACTGGGTCTTGACAGTATACTCTATCTCTTAATCTTTCTTCTGTTCTTGTTTACTGGTCTGCGCCTTTCATCCCTCATTTCAATCCTTACTCTCTCCCGCGCCCCCATCGTCACGTAATAACTCTGGCATTTGCTTCGCGAGGCGTTTACTTCTGGACGTTTTCATTGCCTACTAAAGAACCCTTCCGCCTCATCAAACCCCTCACGATCTACGTCATGAATTTCATACACCCCATTTCCACATGTTTGGTTCCGGTTTTGCAAAGTCATTTTCTCCCTCCTCTATATAGGGTGTTTACTTTAACTTGAGACAACTAAATCTCTCGACAAATACGCAATGCATGAAAAAAGTGTTCGAGATGAAAAGTTAGTTTTCAATGGGTACATGTCTGTATTAAAATTAGCCCCCCCCCCCACTCCTCAAAATGACAGGGCAGGGGTCAATTTAAAATAGGAGCATCCCCATTTTATTGCAGATTCGGATTCTATACCACAAAATACTTATAGTTTGACTTTAATTTTTTTTTTCTTTCATTTGTGGCAGCTGGCGCCGTGACCGACGAAATTCATTTTTTCCGTTTTTGCAATTAAGAACCAATTTATTTGATTCTGCATTACATTTGCGATACAAATTGAAACATTTTTATACTAAACCGTTGACAAATCTGTTAAAAATTTAATTTAATTTCGCAAATTTGAATTTACAGAAAGGCATTTACGATTGGACATTTAAAAATCTGGTTAATGAACTACTTTTAACATAACCCGAAAACAACGACGTGGACATAGAATTTTTCTGTTCCCTTCGATGTTGATTTCGGCGAGTCCCCTCGCCTCTCGCCACCGGTGTGCTTATTTCGACATATTGTGTCGTACAATTTGTTAGTAGCTGCGCATTTGCTTCGGACACACAAGTGAACCTAGCTCTCTCTCTCCCTCTTTTATCTCGCTTTTTTGTATAGCACTACATTCGCCATTCGAATTTGCCTTTTCCCACTCATTTTTGATCAATGAAGTAACGGTTGTTTTATTTGTAGAGGACTCAATACCCTAATCGTTAAAATTATTTTAGAGATAATGAGCCGGTATGCGTATTAAAGGAAATTAACCAGGGATGATGTCCCAAATTTCCAAGAACCGATTCTCTAAAGGCAATTGATATTTAAGAACCTAATCTGTGTTTGCTTTCGTACCAACAAATTTTGAATTTAATTCATGAAAACAAAACTGTTGTGAATTATTACTTGCTTAACAATTCTTAATTACTCAAATTTCCTCGCGCATATCACTCGTTCCCAGTGCAATGTGCATGCATTCAAATGGTATATTTTCTATCATATAGTCGAATCCAATCTTTCAAAGAGAATCATTATTACGTCAGATGTTTAAAAAGTTACAACTGCTGTCCTCGAATATCTTTGAAAACAATTAGGTAATTTGTTAACTCAACTCTATTTTTGGAGAATAATAAAGAAAATTTAGTTGGATATCGGTGCGGCGATACTAGTATTCATTCTTGAGAATAAATGACAGGTGTGGTTTTGTCAAGAAAGTACTTTCTTTTGAATAAGTATTATTCTAGTAGACAACACTAAATCTCTCATTTATTCTCAAATAAAATTTATTTTCAGGTAATTTTTACAGTCGGTTCGCTGATTTCCTTTCAATTATAAGAACCGGCACCGCGAACCGGTGCGAATCGGTTGTATATCATCACTGGAACTAGTCCTAAATAAGTAACATGACTGGCATGGCCAGAACAGTGTAGGCCCTACTCACGCAGTCGGGAGGAGAAACATCATTCTCATGGTGGTGACCGATAGGATTATCTTGTGTAATTGGATAGAAATTAGAGATATAATTTAAGAATAATGTTAAAGTTAATGTATTATAAACGTTAAAAACTCCGGAAGAGAAAGAATTTTGTTGAACATTCTTTTCAAAATTTCATAAACAGATTGTAAATGTGAACAATGACACGTTTTCTTTGTCTTCTGAAAGGTTACTTGGATCGGATAAAGAAAAATACACGAAACAATTTCTAAATTTAATTGTTAAAATTAAAAAATATATATTTTAAAAATGTTCTTATGAATTCAAATATACGTAATATTTTCTGACTTGAAACTATTGTAATTATAACAAAAATTGAACCCTACTTTATACCTCATTTTCTCGATATCTTGATTTTAATAACAACTATCCTTCGCTATGTCTCTGTACAAGACTTCCATAAATTATCATTGTAAGTTAATCAATCATTCTGAGAAATGTCAAACTGAAAGTTCCCTAATAGTCAATCTCATACTATACTCTATAAATTCTCACGAAATGGGAGACCCCGGGCTACTTTTAACCAGTTAATTAAATAATTGTCTGTGACACACGCTGGTTGAGAGAGATAAGTTCTGAACACCAAGAGCCACGTTAGGGTTTTATGCCTCATTTCTGGACTCTTATCGCTAAGATGAGATAATTACCTACTTTGTCCCCTAATAGATTGAGATCTTACCTTCTTCTGCCCCCCCCCCTGCCACAAAACGAGGTACGCTCTTGCATTAATCTATTAGCTACTTTCGAAATTTCCATAGGAATCAAGGAAACCTTTTACTCGCTACTGTAACCCACAGTACCCATTTCTACTCGTCTTAGCAGTGTGCTCCGAAAGCGCTTCGAGATCAGAAACACGTTTGCTCGCTGCTCACGTAACCGTCGGCGCTGTCACAAGGTGAAGCCACACCTCCCAGTCGGTTTGTGTTACCTGGAACCCACACCCTCATGATCGCGTACTTCCCCAACCGAGAGTCACTTGTATCCTATGGTGCTAAAGCAACGCTCTATAACCTCCAAGTTTTTCTAGTTACTGTAAAAAAATAGGCAATCCTAACGTTTTGTGATACATATAACTCTTGTCAAGCAAACACAGAGATTGCGTTCATTCCAGATTTTGTGAATTTATAAATTATAACTTACGATCTATTTTGGGTGATCACTATATTCTTTTATTGTGTTTTTCACTTTCCTCAAGAATACTCCAATCTCGAGTCAAAACGTAGTGTATTGAGAAAAAACAATAAATATTGTGATCGTTCAAAGAGGTCGTAAGTTATAATGTACTTATATATCAAGATTATATAACGGACGTAAATAGTAGAACTTAGAGTATATTTTTGTTGCTTTAATCTCATTCCTCAGATTTTGCCCTTTATAGTACACTGAAATTAGCAAAAATAGGAGAAATAATTCGTAAAGTTTCGAAACTTGATAATATGTAGAATGTAGTCTTGTTTACGACTATTAACTCTCCCCCAAATTTTCGGAGCCACGCACCCCTAAAAGCCACCTTTAATGTGTACGTTTGCGGTTTTTACCATTTTGACGCAAAACGGTCAGGTTCTCGAGAAAGTTATCTATATAACAAATTGTTTCTCATTAAATTTCCTGCAAGAAAGGTAATGACCATTTTTGAGTTAAGTCTAGTGGTTCGCGAGATATAAACCCTCCAATCAGGGGGTAGTTTCCAAAATTATAATTTCTTCGTCATTTTGTGGGTAAAGAAATAATACGTTTCGCAAATTAGGACCTCAAAGGACCAATGTATAAACATTTAGTTATATACACAACGAAACACCTGCTTCAACACGATGTTCGATCGAAAAACTCGGGTTTTAGTGCAAATAGAAGGTGACCGGGTATCCTGTGTATATTTCGCCAAATATTCCCTGCGCGCGCATTATTAGTGTTGCATCTGCGCGAGGACGTCTATGAGCTGTTGTCGTTTCCCGGAGCTTCAAAATGTATGTTTATTTGCTTCAACTAGCAAAGTCTTCATTTTTTCCTTCGATAACAAATTATACAATCGGCCCTATTCCATTTCCGAACAATACTCCGAAAAACATAACTTTCAGTTCTCCATGCACCGTTTTGTGGCGATATGACCATGTCTTTGAGAAAGATAGTACTTATGATATTTCATTTTTTAGACAGATTTGTACTTTTTTCCATGCGTTATGTGGTTTCACGCGATAAGCCGTTCCAGAGGTAGAATTCAAAATCACAATTTATCCATCATTTTTCGATAAAGAAAGGTGTCACTGTACTAGAAAAAGGAGGAATCATTTACCTCTGATTTCACTTTAATAAGTGTAAAACTATTATTGTATAGAGCTTTTGATACATTATAACTAAACAGGCCCGACCTGGGTAACCTTAAGAGGGAGGTGGACCAACATCTAATGTGTGCCAGCCAAGGGTGGCATCGTAGCAGAACCCTAGAATTCTGAATTCCGGGGGGGGGGGGNATTCTACACCATTCACACATTCATCACATCACTACTATCAATTTTACGTTCACCCAATCTTCACTACCATCAATTTTACAACTGCCGGTTTTAGTGATTAACTTCAATACTTGTAAAAATACTTTTATTAATTAAGTACGGGTAGGCTTAAGGAGTAACTTTCAAAACACAAAACAAATTAGCCATAACTATGGTTGCGAGAAGCAACTTTGTTACTCCACAAATCCGATCTTTTTTTCTTTTTTTTTGCATGTTTTGTTTCTTTAAATTTGAAGATTCGAACTTCGAATATTTTCCGGCGCTTCTTTTTACCTTTGTTTCACTCTATCTCTACATTACATTTCTCTGTGCAAAATAAACAATCTCTTTTAAAATCGAACGGCTCCAAAGAACGCATCACGAGTTCAGTTTCGTCTTTTGATTTGTGTCATTTCTTTCAGGTAACTGACTATATTTCTTTCTCTTGTGTAATAACTTAAGTATAACATTATGCAACTCGATGCTTTTTACTGTTTCAAAGTGTACACGTTTTTCCTTTACTTGATTCAATCAAAGTCAAGGGGTTCTTTGGAACCCGTACGCTTCATTTTCTAGCAGTGGTCTCGCACAAAGAATACATATTGCATCTGTTGCTCTAAATCTACATAACAATATATTTGTTATTGTTTCAGTAAATGCGGCATTAAATCTTGCACACACAAACACGAATATCATACAAATATTTGTAGAACGTTCTTGTCCAGAGAATAATACTAACAATGCGCCCTGGACTTGTATTAACCCATTTTTCGTATTACTACAACTCATATTGTGACCTTTTCGTGTTCATTAGCAGAATTCTATTATTCTTTTTAAAAGGTGTACGCCTCTGACATCCATCAATCAATACACGGAAAAGTATTTTATACATAGCAGAAACAAATTACCATGAAACTTTTCAAAGCCGATTGCATAAAACAGAATTGTGTTGATTCTTAGAAGAGAAAATAGAATCCTCTTGACAGTACGATACGATCCTGACGTTGACGAGCCCTAAAGCCCTATAAAAAAAAAGTATGATACGATTGCCACGAAGAATTCCATACGAAAAATCACAAGGAAACTTCGCAGACCTCAGTACATAGAAATCAGACTTTTCTTCGTATCTCAGTGTGCAGAGTCTGTCTATTGGGAAAAGATAATTCACAGCAGCAATAATGATTAAACGCTAAATCAAAAATATGTGTAATTTAATTTGTACACTTATTGCACATATAGAAACTGACAAGCTCAAAAAAATTCTTAAAATTGTTATTCCAGCGAATATAAATATCACTTCGAGAAGTCTCGAGTAGAACGACTGCCCATGATTCTTTTATTCTTCTTAGCCAGGTAATTATTAAAATACGTAAGCAATCAGATTAAAATACTCAAAAATGTATTCAAAAACCTAATGAAAAATATCGGTAAAATAATTTCGTATTCCGTTTTTGCAACATTGTCCGAAAACAGTTTTTTTTAATTTTTTCTCGAATAGAACGTTCTATTCACCAGTGACAAAAAAATTACATTATGAAGCGCCGAATCACGACAAAGAGCACGCAGAATTCCAAGCAACACTAGCAAAGCACGAGCAGGGAATATGTACGGTCACCTTCTATTCGCCCTGAAACCTGAGTTTTTCGATCTAAAATCGTGTTGAAGCAGCTATTTCGTTGTATATATCAGTAAATGTTGATACATAGGTCCTTAGAGGTCATAATATGCCAAAAGCACTATTTCTTTACCCACAAAATGACGGAGGAATTGTAATTTTGAAAACTACCCCCTAAATGGAGAGCTTATATCTCGCGAACCACTGGACGTAACTCAAAAATAGTTATCACCTTTTTTGTAGGAAATTTAATGAGAAACATATTGCTATATATAATTATATTTAAGTATATAAAACGTTCCCGAAAACCTGACCGTTTTGCGTCAAAACGGTAAGAACCGCGGACGTGTACACCAGGGGTGGCTTTCAGGGGTGCGTGGCTCCGAAAAATTTGGGGGAGAGTTAATAATCGTAAATAATACTACATTCTACATCTAATTGCCAAGTTTCAAAACTTTACGAATTATTTCCCCTAAGGACCTGTTTTTCATCTAATTTCAGTGCACTATTAAAGGAGAAATCATCCCAGTCAGAAAAAGAATGAACTATACACATCATAGTGCATCTACAATGCCATTCACGTGGTACAAGCAGGAAGTAGTTTAGCAGATGTATTCACTACGCGAACAAGCATCGAAGAACAAAGTAAGCAGATTACACAGAACAATCAAACACATCTCATTAACACAGACTACACATTCAAAATCGACATCGAAAGATCGCATGAGGAGCGGAAATGTGTTTATACTATATTACGGGAAATATATAATTCCGTAATATAGTATTAATATTTAGAATACTCAAACAATAAGGTAATTACACGATGTTTTAATTTACATATTATACACTTGCAATTTAAGCACTCTCATTCGTTAGACGAGTACAATAATAGTGCGTATGTCTGAAACTGTTTTCATCTAATCAATGAGAACATTGTTAAAATTGAGGCATTTGTGTACTAAGAATGTTTTTTGCTGTTTAAATCATCTGTGGTCGTGAAAAAAAGTTACTAAATCTATTTCGTACCAATTTCTGACACCTATCTTCACTACTTTGTTCCTCTCATAAGACAACATTTATCATTCTCTTGGTGTTTTCTTGCATAATTTCATTTAATGGATTCCATTGTGTTTTGAGGTACTTTCTTCTGTTTGATAGCAAAAAGTTATAGAATTTTCTTCTGTTTGATTGCAAAAAGTTATAGAATTTTTTTCTATTTAATAATTCGTTCTAAAAACTATTATAATTTCTCAGTTGCTCGTTGTTTAAAATAATTCGAATACATTCTAAAAATCGTCATTTCCAAAAGAGAAATTACCACATTACTCTCGTTTCCTGTGATTACAAAAATTGGATTGTATCATTACTTATGGCGAAGCCAAAGGAAGTTGATTACGGGATTATCTCTGTAGGAACAACGATTACCCGACCATAAAACTTGGCAGTTGTAATACTATCAGCAAATAATATACAATATCTTCAACAATCGAAAAATTAACTTGCTTTTAGTGAACAAACAATTCACATGATCTTGAATTCATTATCTTCACCTTATCTAACAACACTGCCTATTACACAAACTTAAATATCCTCGCGACAGTTACCTAGTCACATTGAATTCAGTCTAAAAACATACAATAAACTTCATCCTCAGGTCGATTGGTTCATGACTGGAAAGATGTACTCACCTTTCCAGTTGATTAAGTTTCTTATTAGTACTTCTTTAGAGTAATGGCTTAAGTAGCACTAGGATTAATTAACAAAATGATATAAACTATTTACCTACCTATATTTCGAGATATTTTGTAACATTGAAGTAATTCATCCAAATCAAACAATTGATTAGTTTGGTCCATTTCGATGAATTTAATAATTTTTAATCTCATGTTACTTTGCAATGTTATCGATATCCTACACAAAATGACTTCTTTTTCTTTCAAATGTCCTTCAACGTAGGGCTCACTATTGATTACTCGTATATATATAGTACTATTTAGTAACGCAAGTGCAACAGAAAGTAAGAAGTGAATTTGTGAGTTTTAAAAAGAACACGTTGTGCGTGGGAGGCACTTAACATCACGTTATTCCGCTTCCTCCCGTTCTCATCCCTCGGTTCTTGAGCCACCGTCAAACATCTGGCAGATAAGCTCCTTTATGAGGTAGCTGTGACGGAAGAAGCATTGTGAGCAGGACATCATTGACTTCGCGATTCGATACTTACGACATATGCTCAGAGAGGGCTCTAAAGACTTAGTTGGAGACCCCTGAAACCCCAATAATAATATACATATGCTCATATCGGCATAATTTGTTTCCTGCGAACAATGACTCATTTTGACCTTCCATTCTTAACGTCTCAAATCAACAAAACCTCGGAAAATGTAAAATAAAAATGTAACATATTTCTTCCCTCTTGATTCTTCTTCGCGGAAATACAGTTAAAACGTATAATCTATTAAAGTCATTTAAAAATATGCCTCCAAACTATTTTCCTTGATGCTCATTTACGTCATGTTTTTATTCGCCTTAAAACATTTTAGTACAATTGCTGATGCATAATATTGCCTCATGTAATGTTCAACTGCCCTCAAAATGGTATTTTCTTCATCGCATGTTTTCAAGGTCTGCAGTTATTAGATTGATCCCCCCATTGCCGGAGGGATCGAGATTTCCGAGGACGAATCGGTGAATGACCAACACTGCAACGGACCTCTTATAAATATTTACTTCTAGATACTGCCCCTCCGGAGTTATTCAACTGTTCCTTTGTTCCTCCTATAAAGTTAGGTTTTTCTGTTTACAAGGTATCATGAGTAGACCGATCAATAAGAATAAATGAATCTTGTCGAGTTTACGAGAACATAATAACGTTCGTTGGGTTTTGCGAGGCAAGTCGTTCGGAATAACATCAAGAAACGTCATTGTTAGGCTTAAAGGCATTTTAACTCATTGCCTATCTTTTATAAATGAGTGTTTCCCTTTTGAGTTCTCAAATTTAATGTATTTGCACAAGAATCCGTCTCTTTTAAATTGTTGAAAGGCAGATCGGAATAGTTATTTTCAATTATTATCTGAAAAATTTCTCACGAGTCGATTGGGATTACATGACTCTCCGTAGTTGCTTGAGAGTTCACTCACAGATAAGGGAAGAGAATGGATTTTCTGTTTTGTGAGAACAAGATTCAAGGCTGAAAATGAATACAATGTGGTCGATGAACCTGCTCAACAAAAAGCAGATGAGATTGTGATGCAAAATTGCACGCTCGTTTCAAGAAACGCACTTTTCATTTGTGGAATTGCACCAGTGCTCGACACCAGGGACCGTCTTTCAAAAGTAAAAGTAATAGCAAGTAACAACACTTGTAATAACGAATAGGTAGTAACAATCGTTTCACAAAGATTTCGCCAAAGTCAGTAACAAGTGGAGTAACTTCACACTTGTCAGCAACAAGTATTTACGGACGGTTCGGTCTTTCTTGTCTGATCTTGCGTTTCGTAATGACAAATTTGGTATTTTAAAAACATTTATTAGTATAATTTAGACCAGACATAGGAGATTATAAAAAGTCTTCAAGCTGTTCAATAATGACTTTCCAAATTGCATAATTACAACTAAGCAAAAATAATGACAAATTACTATAATAAAATTTCTAGTAAAATAAACACGGTTTCTTTTCTCTAAAAAGTTTTTGTAATGAATCCTTTTTCTTCCAGTTTTCCGGACGTCATTCTAAAGCGTTCGTTAAATTCATTCACTGACGCGAATATAAAGTTCACTCTTTCCCTAAAAGTTTTCCGACGACGTTTTACACGAATGAATAACTTATCTTCATCTTCCGAGGAAGATCTTGACCACAACATAATAATAAAATAACACTTTTAACACAATTAACCTAAGTTTATTTGTAGGTAAGAAATCCTTTTTAGGTAACAAGCTTATTTAAAAATTTGTCAGCTACAATTGTTAGGAGCCTAACAATGCTAATGGATTACGAGTAAATCACTTGTAAAATTGTAAGAATTCACTTGTAATTACAAGTTTACAAGTGTACCTTTGAGACACACTAATAACTGGATATTTTACAAACTTGTGAAAATGTACATATTACTTGCAAACTTGTACTTGTAACTTGATACGGGCCCAGGTATTAGAAAGAAATCATGAGATTTCAGATTTATTTTTCATTTGTTAAAAATAAATTTAATCAGATTTCCAATTGACATGAATCATTTGATAAACACCAGAAATATAAAAATTGACTTGAATCTTTTGAGACCATGAACAATTTGCATCGTCATCGCTGTAACATTGTCATCGCTTCCTAGAATAAAAATAGTACTGATTAGTCCAGTCATGCAGTGCTCAAAACAGAATCTACCCGGAAAAATTTGGAGGAAATCTGAAATTTTGCTACTGGGGACGCTGAATAAGAATTTCAACTTTGTCCCATCTGAATATAACTACTACTATTATTATTATTATTATACCACTACATCTACTGCCACTACTTCTACTACCACAACTTCTATTACCACTACATCTACTACCACTACTTCTACTACTACTATTACTAATCGTAACTTCTACAAAACTTTTAGGAAACTACCGGAGTGTAAATTAAACGCGTAGCCATAGGCAAATTATTTCTTCAGTTGAAAAGTGTAGGAATCCAGTAGTCAAATATTTTCCCTTCTTCCTTTTTGTAATGAAACATTTTCTTCAAAAATAACATTGTTATCTCGTTAAAAATGAAATACTAAAACATCCATTTTTTTAAATTGCATTTTTTCGTATTTCCCGATCTTTCTGAAGAGGCAATTATGAAATTCGGAATTACCACCTAGAAACACATACAGGAGCAAAAATTCGAAAATTCTTCAAAATATTTCGGGAACGGGCTGGAATATACATTCAATGCGTTGTAAAACGAAAACATTTCGTTTGATTGGCGAAAAATCTAAAAAAGGCAATATTTTTCTTAGGTTTTCAATTATTTTTTTATTATTTTTCTAGAGATTTCCGAAGTAGAAAGGTAATCAACATCTTGATAAACTTACAGAGGCAACACTTCAAAACTTCACAACTTTCAGAAAAAAAATCCAAAATGCTGGAGTAATTCAACGCCCTCTCGCGGGTCAGCTACTCACACGAGACAAAAAACGAACGTGCGTTGTAGGAAATGTTGTCTGGTTTATTTTTTCGAAGAGATATTTTCTTCGTAGAAATAAAAATCCACAAAATATTGCGGGTTTTTTTTCATATTACCTAACTTTCTCAAACCGAGGGGACAAATTTGAAATACCCGTACTTAAACTCCGAAAACGGAAAAGGAGTAAAAAATCAGAACTCCAAAACTTACCAGTTAAAAACACAAAATGACTGGACTAGGTATTAGTTATAGGATTTAATGTATATTTTCTATAGCTTTTCTCTCCTACAGGGTCGTGGTGCGATTGCTTCAAATGATGTCTTGTTTACCGAAGACGACCAAACGACGGACACAAAACAGCTAGTAATGGTAAGTAATATTCTATTCTATTTGATAAGATTACGCATTGCTATTATGTTTGGCTTGATATCATTTATCCATCTCATAGAACCTATATTTGAGTTGAGGTATTCCAGTGGTAGAGATTTGTAATAAAGCATAAAGGTGTAAGGAACAACACTTAACTCTTCAACATTTCCGTGTGTTTTTGATTGAACCATCACGACAGGTAAATAGTGTGTCATATTAGTAGCTTTTTAGGCTTGAACTACTGATTTAAATTATGGTATTTCGTTGTTTCATCGCTTCGACATTCAAATTTTTTCAGGAATATTGACCGGTAATAGTGATCTATAAGTAGTCCCTTTTTAATTTGATAAACTATAGTGAAGACGGAGAAAGTATGTGTAATGGCTTTGCAGCAATATTTTATTTATATAGAGTTATGGCGCCACCAGCTTCGATACCATCCGATTTGGGAACTCTGGTGTCACTCCGTCTCTTTGTTTTCGTTTGAATTTTTTTCCTTTTTCTATGGAACTTATTACTATATAGTTTCTTCACATAAATACATCGAAAGAACACTACAAAAAACTACAATATTATTATCAATCTCTTACCTACAGAGGAGTAGTGATGAATAATCGAAGTGTCAATACAGCTCGCGAATGGCGCAATGTATAAAACCACGTTTCGGAGGTTAATGACCGCACACTTTAACAAAAAGCAACTTCTTGTTTGTCAATTTATATAAGAAATGTAATTTTAGATACCAGAAGGAATACAAACGCTACTGTCCATTGCATATGCTACGATTCGCAAGTCTCGTTTTGATCCATCGATTCTTTCTATTTGAGGGAAAATATTTCTGAATTTTACACACACACTCACGTCCGACATCATCGCGAAACTTCAGGAGAGCCCTAAAGCCTAAATTTTTATAAAAAAAGAAAAAAGAGAGCATTTTTCTTCTCATGCAAGTGATGTCGATATATTTTTTTACGATTTCAATACTTTGCTTATGCAGTATATGTATTGTTGGAAAGCTAGAAAACAATTGAGCAAGTACTCCAGTCTAGCATGAGTGGCAATTAAGCATATTTTTATCAACTTTTTGTTCACTTTCATACGAGAACCTATTTCGGATTGAAAATTCATCAGAACTTCATCAAAACCTGATATATTTCAAGGAAAAATTGTTACCTAAGCAAAACATGATAGACAATTAAAACTGAGGGAACGAACACTCAAATTACATTCTTGCACATCCAATTTTCACATTTTGCATGCATCAAGTAGAAGATGTACGTATTGGCCCGTAGATTGTAATGTTTTTGTGAAGTGTGATGATTTTATCACATTATTTTGTCTTATCCCACTGTATGTATGTACCGGAAATTGATATGACATTTTTTTACCGAAGATTGAAATATTCCATAATCACTTAGAATTGACATTTCATGATCCATGTGTTTGCAATTCATAATCGTTTTCACCGAAATTTTTTATTATTGTTTTTGATAACCATCAGCTTTTGTTCGATCAAACCGGACGAAGTGGTGTGAACAAAGGTGAACTATATAATCAATTTCTAGCTGATGGTTATAAAAAACTCCGGCGAAAACGATATGAAAACGATATATATTGTGTGTGTGCGTGTGTTTTGACGTACTGACTGACTGATTCATTGACTGACTAATCACGAAATCTCAGAAACTACAAAGACTACAAACTTGAAATTTGACATGTACATTCTCTTAGAGTGTAGACGTCAGCTAAGAAAGGATTTTACGAAACTCAACCCCCCAGAGGGTGAAATGTTTTATGTATCCCACCATAACTCTTGAATGTCTGGGGCAATTTCAACCAAACTTTATACACATATGACTGACTATCTTTCAATAAGCACTGTGGGGGTAAGACATCCCTGGCACCCCTTGGGAGGGGAAGAGGATGACGTAAAAATAATTGAAAAATCCTATAACGTATTTGAAACCATAGTTATCGGTGCCGTTGAGATGATTAAGAACGCTCTTAATGCTTCGTAAGTTCACAATTAGTTCAAATTAAAGATATTACACTCCTAGCATCGTTGTTGTAGGTGTGGGAACGAGTAGCAGATTAAAATTATAAAAAATGTCCGATATTGGTGTCAAATACATCCATTTTGCAGTCGCAGAAGAGAAGGGCCACACTCTCAATGCCGCTTAAGTCCACGATCACCCCTTATAAGGGAATATATTATTTTTATTATTTATTTTATGTCTTTCGGCGAGTTTCAGGCCATGAGGCCTGGTCATCCACCTAACCGCTGGACTTGGGTAAGGGAATTGGGAAGGAGAGATGTTGGGTTTCCGGGGATTTTATGGTAGCGAACCGACATTTGTCTGGAGAAGGTGAAGGAAACTCCATCTGAGAACCTCACCTAGTTCGGCCGAGCAGAGTTTAAACCCACACCTACCGCTCAGCAGGATCGTGGAAGCGAAGACGCTACCGATGTCGGAATATACTCCATTTGGTTAAGGAATGAAATGTAAAAATAATCGAAAATGACTTATTAGTGTTGAGATCATAGTTTTCGGGGCCGCTAAAATTCGTAGTGACATTTTCGAAGACCCTAAAGTCCAAAATCGTTTCGTATACACCTTTTGCGCCCCAAGGGTAGGGGATGCTGTGATCAAATTATCGAAAATTATTGATATCAGTGACGAATTCATAGTTTTGCTGATTGATTGTAACATCTGTAATCGTGTAAGGCTATATTCAGCCCTCATGGGAAATAAGACACTCCTAGCACTCCTGGGTAAGGGATGGGAATGGGTTGGCATGTAAAGATAATCGAAAGTTACTAATATAAGTGTGGAGATAGGTTTAGGAGGTCACTGAGATTATTAATAACATTTCCAATGCTGCTTAAATGCACCCCAGCACATCAGGGAAGGATATGACATAAAAATTATCGAAAATTATATCAGTGACAAGTTCAGAGTTTTCGGTGTCGCTGAGATGGTTGGTGTCATTCCTACGAGAAAAAATAAAGCTGGAGACATATTACAGAATTCACGCGAGCAAAGCTGCGGGTAATCGACTAATAACTAATAAACGGAAGCGATCTGACATGTCAATATATGGAGGCCCAATCAATGGACCTCTTTAAGTTACTTCGTGAAGGCTTGGTTTTGATGGTGCTCTGCATGATATCCACAACCAATCCGACACTTCCACGCTTACAAAGCAGTAGCTCAGCTAGTTTGCTCAGTTATTGATGTGTCCCTCTTCCTCTACATACCCAAGTGTTTGAAGGAACACCACACACTAGAAATAAATTTTGTTCTAACTTCTAGGAAAAGTTTCTCCTTTAATACCGTAGAAATATATAAATGAAGTAGTTTGAAAGTTAATGAGAAATAGAAAGAAAAACACACAAAAATCACTCTCAAATTTGACGAAACAGTTTCGGCGTCCAGCCTTCCGTAGCCACATAGAAAAAAATCTAAGATTAACTAGTTAAATCTAAATAACCAGTTTTGGTCGACGCGTTTTTGCCAGAAATAGATCTGAGCGTTTTCGAAACAACCAATACTAGTCTGACAAAAGCGTAGTATGCGTTGTTCTTCTCGTCGAATGACCGGATTCGGGTTTTGTGCGTAACGTTACATTATGTTGTTGTATAATGGAAATCTGGAACTTTCAGCGGGGGTTAACATTGACTAAACTTGACCCCTGGAAATAAATATAGTTCCGGTCCTCATTACAAGTCTTTGATGCACTGAAACTGCATCTGATAACTCGGTGATAAAAATTAACTGTCCTCAACTGACTGAAAATATCACCTCATATAAAACAGTGCTACATTATTTCTCCATCTTGATTAAATATTCAAATATGTAAAATATTATTCGTACCACAAAAATGAAAAATAAAATCCCGATTGGAATTGTTTCAAATTCGTTTTCCATGTTTAGCCATCCGAGAACGTACATAGAACCAAGGGAAAATTCCTACACAGTTCCAAATTAAATATAATGCCACCACGTATGATAAGCCTAATCTGTGTTGTTAATTCCATATTGTTTTGTAAAGAATGTGATCATGTTCAGGACTTTGTTCTTTTTATGTGAAATTTTGATTGATTTGTTCAAAATTACGTTTGAAATAATTGTGATAAATTGAACTATTCATAGATCACCGACATGCCTCATCTTTGTGGCCATTTCAATATTGTTCGATGTGGGTAAAGATAGAATTTTTCACTACCCTCATCCACTACTTTTTCATTTAAGTTTTCAACTACTTAATGATTTCTTTGATCCATCATAAAAGATTTTGGAACAGCACGCAGGAGTCACCATTTTGGATAAAGCAATAAATTTAGTCTAGTTAAAGATTAAAGACTGATGAAAACTTCGAAATAAATATTCAACTTATAGGGGAGACTGGGGTAAAGTGGCCACTCTAAGGAAAAACGTTCTTCAACAAACTTATTAAAGGAAATTAAATTACAAAAAAGTATTTATTATATCTAGAATCAATAGCCATAAAAAAAACCAACAATACCTCTCAAGATATTTTAGAAATTTTTGGTTTTTCCAACTCTTGCAAAGTGGCTACTTTGCCCCATAAAGTGAGGTAAAGTGGCCAAGAAATCTTGAAATGATAAATACGTATATATACCTAACTCAAATTACATTTTTGGTTTTAATCATTATTAATCATAAGTCAATATTTATGTTGCATATGAATATGAAGTAATGTTCTTTTTTTTGTCAAAAAGTAATTCATTTACGTAGAAACTCAAATTACATAATTACTATTAAAGTTAAAATAAACTTCAATAAAACGTTTAAAAAATTGTTTAAACGGTGTATCAACGCGATAGACCAAACCTGCACTATCTTAGGCCTAGTTACTAAGGAAATTTACTGCCTTTAATGTTAGCGAGTAGGACACCCAACTTGCTCAGTTATTATTTAGTTTTATTGCTTTTCGTTTTATCTCAAATCTAAATTGCATGGAACAAGACATGTTAAAATATGATAAGAAAGAAATGAAATTTCAAAAGTCTTTTATAAACCTATTTATCTTTACTAGCACTTAAATTTTTTGATTAAAAAGAAACTAAAGCTGGTTATCAATAATACTTTTGATTTTGTAAATACAAAGAATTCAATAAAAGCTCTAGTTCTACAGTTCACACATGTTAAAATAAGCAAATAATTAAACTTAAGAAGCGATCGGAGGCCCTGGTCACATTGCCCCGTTGGACGCCATTTCGCAAAATCACAACTACCTTCAACGTCTAACATTCTATTCCATCATATGCTATAGCATTTTAAAGGTAATTAGGCTGAATTTTCAGCAATGTCACTATACAAATTGGGTCAGTAAAGAAAAATCAAATAACTGAACACTTATCTTACATCAGTTCTAGAGAAATTAGAAAAAATGTGAAAACTTGAGAAATCTTATTTACTGATCGCACACGCTTTGACAGAACACTAATGGCTTCTCTATGAGTTAGTTCACAGCTTTGTCACCAAATTGGAGTAGTTGCAGTGAGTACAAGCCAATGGTCGATTCACCCCGACTGGTAAAGTGGCACCACTTTACCCCAGTCTCACCTCAATTCGGTAAAAACACAACAAAGAGCAATAAAATTATTAGTAACGACCGCGATAGAAAGAGTTTGAAGTAAGTTGAACTATCGACTGTAGCCTGAGATATTATTCAAACAGAACCCATCATAATGCCAATCCCAGTCCACGGTGCCCACATGATTTGACTATTTTCTTTTTGTAGCGGAGGCATTTAAATTGCGTTCCTGAAGGGCATATAGCGTCAAGTCCTAAAATACACAGAGTTTGAATGAATATCCTACGCTATCAAACTAACAATGATTAGATATGCTAATTTATAAGTGTATATACTATTACATTATTTTGTTGGAGCGGAGTATGAATATAAATTCAAAGCTTTGAATTATACAGTTTAAGATATATTTGAACTAGTATCATGGTCCGTCCACACATTATTTCTTAAATTAGTTCAGTGGTTCCCGCAGTGTACGCCGCGGTTCCCAGGGGCGCCACGAAGCTGTGTTATACATATTTCTTTCTACTCTGGGAGGCAAAATTAACACCGTACCTTCTTCGTCTCACCCATGAATTCTATGTTTTGAAATCTACCATCGGGAAATTTGGGGTTAGAGTGCTTACTTGTTTTCTAGACACATACTTACCGGTAGATTTCTGTGCCATCCCTTTTTCATTGCGGTACCCGTAGTGTCGAGGGGTGAACATTTCACGAAAAGCAAGAAAAATATCACATTTTCAGATGTTAGGAAGAGCTAGTCTGGAGTGTAAAGACTATTAAAGTCCAATCGAGATACCGAGAATAAAAAACTATGCACATCAGAAGACCTCTCAACAGGGATGAGAGGTGAGTGTTTGAGATGTTCCAAAACTGCTTAGGAAGTTGTGCGCTTGTCCAATGTATTTCCAAGGTTCAGATGTTCCCTCATCGCACCGAGAAATCACCTGCGACCAGCGGTGGAACCAGGAATTTTCCGAGGGGTGGGGTGCGAATGTTCTCTGGGGTAACACATCCACCAGAATAAAGAGGGACATGTCCAGGAGAATGCCCCTCGCGATATCTAACCTTGAAAAGGCTGGTGCAGTATGGGCAAGCACCATAAGTACATTTCTAACTTACAAACATCGTCCTCAGCTGACCCTCAACCTGCGAACAAGCGCCCTAGCTGACCAATCCGAATGTCACGGAGTAGCGCCTGCGCTACTTTGAAATGTTGATGAAGTGGAATTTTGACTCATGTGAAATGTCTTATTTCGTACTTATGCGGGGAAAACAATCTACAGTGATGAACGTAAGCTAATCAGGAGTGTAATGCGTGTAAATATTTTAGAAGATAAATTAAACTTCTCGATATGAAACTTTCCGTCTTATAGATCTTAAAGGATTCTTTTAATGGGGCCTTAGGGCTCGCCAACATCGAGGTCATTAGAGCCCTTGATTATAAAGGAATTTTTGGGAATAAAAAAAAAATTCCTTTAAGTTCTTCTTTTTTAACTGCCAGTGTACATGAAAATAATTTGTATCATATTTAATACTCACTAAATACTGTTTATTATAAACCATACATTTATTATAAACCTCTTACAGAAAAAAACAAACATGTTAAAAGTATAAATAATTACAAGAGAAAATATTCCTAGTGCAAACGAGAAAAGGAATTGTCAAGCGAGTGCAGCACGTTGCTTTAGTGTATCGCTCAGATAAATAAATTTTTGACGACCTTTTGTTAGCATTCATAAGTCGGGACCTTTACTCTTACAGCTTTTTTTAGGGTGTTCTTATTTACATATTTATTTCAAAGGGATTTTTATTTGAACACTTATCAATGTCACTTTTACTATGAATTTTGTTCCAGAATTGATTAGTTTATAAAACTAAAACTTCTGAAAACATCTTTGTCTTGTTCATATGACATAATACTTTTGTTACGTCAGTATTTGTGTTAAAAGATTCATTGTTTTGTAGATTTTGGTTTCAAATATTACACCAAAGAGTTATTCTTTAATTAGCTTTTAATTAATCTAAAATTACTGCTAACTTTTGGTGGTGTTTGTTGGTTATAACTTTAACTAATGGTTGGTAAAATAAATTGAATTTTCTGAGCATTTTTATGGGGTGGGGCACTAACTTGGACAAGAGTATGCCACCCAGCCACTTTTCATTCTGTTTGCAAAGCTTGTATGCCATTCAAAATTTCTTTTTTAATGATTGTCCTTAATAGTCCATAATCAACCTGAAATATAAGTGAAAAACATGAGGAGAGGTACAGTGTGGGTGACAACTTTCCTGGCTTCATAGTTCATTTCAGTTAAGCATTGACGTCTACCAGGTAATGGTTGTTGATATAACTCTTATGCAAAAGTTTTGAAGGGACAAATAGAAAGACAGCTCCTATGGGTCCTGCACTATGTAAGGTAGAAAGAACTTTCACACTCAGATAAACAAACCAGTATTTCTAGAGATTTAGTAACAATGATTCCAAAACAGCTTTGCGGCCAAACCTGGAGAATTGTTTACATTGTTTAAAATTCTTACCCTCCAAAAACCTGAATGTTTCCAGTCATTTTGAATCCAACTATGTTTAGTTCAACTATAAAATGGATCCAACTATAAAATTGAGTGAAAGAAGCCCAGTAACTTAAAACATCATTTTCTTAATTAGTGATATGTTATTTGAATTTCAGTTTTTTTTAAATGTAGATGAACTGGAAGAAGTCTGAACTATCAATGTGCAAGTTTGATTTTATCTGTGGACAAATATTGTAGGGTTTAGGGTATTTTACTGTCCTTATCAAAATATTTTACTTTACTTTTGGATAACTCAAGGTGTATTCTCTTTTGGTATATACTTTTCATCATACTATTACACTACTAGTTTACAAATAGTGTCTGTTTCTCTGAATTTCTAATGTCTCTACTCCACTGATTTTATAGAAATAATTTAGTAATGAATATTTTATAAATTATTAGAGTACTGATACCACTTTACAATATTAGTGATATGTTTGTGATGAAGTTTTACAGCTTCTGAATGTAGGGAAACAGTTCATTAATTTTTAAGGAATGTCTGAATAATATACCTGCTTATGAAAAACATAAAACCATTTTGTAGCTACATCACACTGTTTGTTTTCCAGTCAGATGATGAGAAGAACCAGACCAGTTTACCACTTGCTAGTTTTAACTACATAAATTCCATTATTGGTAGTGGAGTCATTGGTGAGTTATGAGGAGTTTGCTGTGCCCCAAGTAATCATTTGTGAAATGAAACTATGAGTGTTAATTTTCTGATGTTTACTTTCCTTCTGATGTTAATAGTACCTTATGTTTTGTCTCCTCTCTTTCAGTAACTTTTTTCCAGTTAAACTACTTTTACTGCATTTCTGTCATTCCATCTTTCTCTTTGTACTTACTGTCATTGCACTATTTTACTTTTCCCAATTTTTAAAATATTTCTATAAATTTTATTGATACTCAATATGACACTATGAATATTTATGATATAAATATCTAAACTCTAAGAATATTTCCTACTATTATTTGAATTTAATATTATTCTAACGAAAGGCAACATGTTCATAATCAAGTGAAGCTCAGTCACAAATATTTTTCAACAACTTTTGCATGCTCAAAATAAAATTTAATAAAAGATTTTATTATCCCTTCTCTTGAAATCAAAATGTATTTATATAGTAAAATGACACTGAATTCCATTTGCTTCAGGAATTCCTTATGCATTTCAACAAGCTGGTTTTGGCCTGGGAGTGATCTTGCTCTTTGGCATGGCTCTCATCACAGACTACTCACTCATTTTGATGGTGCGTAGTGGCCACCTAAGTGGTTCATTTTCCTATCAAGGTCTCATGCAAGCGGCTTTTGGGAAACCAGGATATGTTCTGCTCTCCATATTGCAGTTCACATATCCTTTTATTGGTACGTATGAATAAGATTATAGGTCAATAATAAAGAATGGGTATTTAACTTAACAAGAAAATAAGAAAGGTACAGAAATAAATAAGGGATGGAATAATTTTCAATGAATGTGATTTTTTTTTAATGATCATAAAATATTTGTAGGAAAAGAAGTACATATAATGTGTGTTTTATATTTGTTTCATAAAGAAATAAAATAAAGAACTTTATAAATTTTGCAAACGTAGTATGGAGGTGAATCTTCTTATTAATTTTTTAAAGGTTTTCTAGAAGAGACATCTTTTAATAACTTCAAACTGTAAAATCTTCTAATCCAGCCCTATCCACAGACACAAAATAAGAGAGATAATCATGGTTTCATTGCCATTCCAGTCACCCTGCATTATCCTCCCATGTATTCCACAAAATGTTATGCTGACTCATTCATCTACCCCATATACTTCATAGAACATCAATGGACCATCAGTAACTTTTCTTAGTTTGTAATAAATAGATTGTGAGATACAGAGAATAAAAGAAGGTTATTATTGTTTTCTTTTTATATTACATAACATTACCCCTCTTGGCACTTTTTAACTCTTCTCCAATGATTTACAAAACAAAGGACCTGGTGATGCCTCTTCTTTATTTATAAGTGCTTTGTTCCCCTGAAATGAAATGTAACTCTATTTAAGAAATGCTCATCTAGAGTCAACTGTGCTTTATTTTTTGTTTACTTCACAGCTATGGTGAGCTATAATGTTGTGGTTGGAGACACATTCACCAAGGTGCTGACTCGTATGACTCATGTTCCTCCAGACTCGTTATTGGCTCGTCGCGAATTTGTTGTAGCATTAGCTACAATATTTATTACAATTCCCCTTTGTTTGTATCGTGACATTTCTAAGCTCAGCAAAGTATCTTTCATATCACTTGTCTTCATATGTTTTATTTTGGTCACAATATTCATCCGAATGGCGACACTTCATGACAAAGTGTAAGTACAAAATACTTCGATTCCTTTTTGTGTGTAGCATATATGTGTTGTTATTGATATAATGGATGATTGCAGACCCAGTACACCTGATGCTTGGCAATTTGCCAACAAAGGAGTAATACCTGCCATCGGAATTATGGCTTTCGGTATGATGCAATCTCCTCCTATATGTTAATTTCATTATACAATAATCATAGAAGATACAAAAATATTTGTAAAATTATACAAAATAATTACTGTTCTGTATATTATCTATATCCCTAACCTTAAGGGAGTGGAAACATGGGTGACAAAGAGTACTGGACACCCCCAAACAGACTGGAATTTATTATCTAACTGTAAAATATAGTTATGAGTTCATTTATGAGTATATTTAAATAAACTATACATAGTATACAACTATAATGAAATGATATGTATAGCTTATTTATGTATATAAACTATAAAGTTTACTTGCGTATTTTATGAATATATGTGCCTTTTATAAATGTACCTTTATCACTCTGTCACCTCATGATCCCTCCCCTACTGGAGACAAATTCTGGGTGCACTACTGCCTATCCCACCTCTTTAAATAAAAAATGATTGTTATAATTTTTTTTAAGAAAACAGCTTTATGGAAAAATATTAAAATTGGTAATGGGTGTTTCAGCACTGGAAATTCATTTAATTAAATCTTGGAAATTTGACTTGTATAATAAAATATGAAACATAAAATATCAAAAAAAAAAAGAAAAAAAACTAAATAATTTGAAATTTTTTGCTATTTTACTTTTAACATGATAACAGTGCACTTTTGAAGTAATTTTTTTCTTACAAAACGGAAGTAGGCAAAATTTCCAAGAACTTACTTCATTACGCTTTTTCTGACAGACAAATAATTTGTCCATTATAGCATATTGAATTTATCTTCCAGTAATTTCCTAAAAGTTTTGGAGAAGTTTTATTTTTTACCCTTGAATGTTTTTTGGAGTGCTGATTATGAATTTCAATTTTTCCACATGGAAAAAGGTTTAGGAAACATTAAAAAACAATTAAAGACCCTGATTTTGTTTTATTTTTAAAATGCAGTTTTCAAAGAAAATGTTTCATTATGACAAAAACTTGACAAAACATACTTAAACTCTCTGTATTTTTTCCGTCTGACTTATAGTGAAGTGTATAGTGTATCTTCTACTACAGTTTTGCCCTCACTTCCTGATAGCTTCATATTATTTCTTTCATTCACCTAACCAATTTGAAACGTAAAAATTGAAGGGTTCAGTAAAAGTTGCATTGCCCAGGTGACAATTTTTGTGTTGTGTTCCTTGAGTACCATTATCACTCAAATCTTCAAAGCTTGTTTTCCTTACAAATGTTTATTAATCTATTTATTTCCAACGGAAACCCATTTAGTACAATTTTATTAATATAGTTAACACAGGTATTAATATGACAAGTAAATAGAACTGAATAAATGAATCAACTGAAATGAGAATAATACAAAAATGAGAAAACACACAAAGAACATAATAAAGAGCAAAAAAAAAAAAAAAAGAACTAACACACACACAACACAAACAATTTTACAGAAGAAGGTAGTTTTGAAGTTCTATTTTGAATGAGGATGGCGTATGACCGAAAAAATCTACATCATCTGACACCTCATTTCCCTCTCTCATCATATGAGGTTTGATGAGAGATGTAATTGTCTCAGGTAATTGAAATTTAATAACATGTAATGTCTAGATGTAATTGAAATTTATGATTTCAGCTTTCATGTGTCATCATAATACATTCCTTGTATATGACTCCATTGAAAATGCTAGTCAACAACGGTGGAATACAGTGACCCATGCCTCTGTTCTCACCTCCTGTTGTGTAACTATAATGTTTGGAATTGCTGGCTATGCAACATTCACTGGTTTCTCTCAAGGTATCTAGAAAATATTTCTTTCAAACACAAACAGGGCAAGACCAAGCAACAGTAATACATGAAAGACACAAGGATGCAACAATTTAGAGAAACAATTATTATATTGGCAATACTTTTGTCAATTGCCCATGGGAAAATGTTAACTATTTGTCTTTGATTTGACGAGTTTTCAGATGTCTTGATACTGGAAACAAATCTTTTCTCATAAGTTGCACAAGAAAATCTAGCTAAGAATGATGAAGAAATCAAGTTTTTCACTTAAGCATAAAAGAGAAAATAGGGAAGACCCAATTAAATGCAAAGTTGGCAGAAGTTAATATTCAAATTTGCTTCAATTTATTTATGACTCCTTTATGATAAAGTTTTTATGTTATACTAGTTTAGAATGATACAGATAAAACATTTGGAAATAATTTTTTTTTGAGCTTCCATCGTGAAAAATAGAAATTAATGCAGTGCACAAAGTATTGTTAGATTGACTGAACTCTGTTGATTCTACAAAATTATTATTGATGTTCAAAATTTGTTTGTATAAGAGCATGTATTTTTAATTTCAAGGTGACCTTCTGGAAAATTACTGTCCACAAGATGACCTAATGAATATATCTCGAGCTGCATTCAGTATTACTATTCTTTTGACTTACCCAATTGAATGCTTTGTAACACGAGAGGTTATAGAAAATATATTCTTTAAAACGCGGGAAGGTAATGAGCAGCCTCCTATTTACCAACATGTTGCGATTACATTGTCATTGATTTTAACTACCTACTTCATATCAATGACAACTGATTGCCTGGGAGTTGTACTTGAACTGAATGTATGTATAGTGATTGCTATTGGAAGACTAATTTTGATAAAAAGAGATGTAAAAAATAATTTTCTTTTTCCTTTTCTAGGGTGTACTAGCAGCTGTACCACTAGCTTATGTTTTACCAGCATTAAGCTATGTGAAACTGGAAGAAGGTTCTTTAATTTCAGCTAAAAAACTCCCTGCTCTCGTCCTTGGGTTATTTGGCTTAGTGATTGCAGTTTTTGGTGTTATAATGCTTGCAACAAACTATCAGAAAATTGATTCATGTAGTCATGATACTATGCCTTACTGTGATAAGATTCTTTAAATATTTCTAATTCACTCCAATGCTTTTGACTTCACTTCTTATCTTACAGCAGCACTCAGTTGTTCTTACATACCATCCTTCTACGCACCATTTTTAAATCGCTGACAGGTCATTCAGCTGGATTGAAAATACAAACAAATATGTGAAATTCCTATACATAAGGCTGTTAGTCATGCTGTTCCAAAGAAATTTGGTCATTTTGATGAAAAAATATGTAAAAATAGTTGTGATATAAATAACAATTAATCCATTGCATGGTTCAGTTCAGTCGCTAAACTAGTATGTATTAAGTCAATAATATACAAAGTTATATCAATAATATACATAGCACAAATGTTCATAAAATACATACTCACCTGGTTGGAAGGTCCAATTATTATCATATGTGATTAATTTGTACAGTTTAATTTGTAAATTTTCTATTTGTGCACAAAAAATGGGTTTTCAGTGAACTTCAGATGCTAATTGAATTTTTATGTCCTTAAAAAATTCCATATTCCCTTTTATGTACCATTTTGAAAATAAAATAATTTTTCACCAAAGAAGAATAATTTGCTCACGTCTTTAGACATTTTGTATTATAAATGTTTGTCTCAAATATTTAATAATTAAAAGTAATTTTTTTGCTCAAAATTCATTGCAATGAGATATTAAAATGATTCAAAAGTTCACAATAAAAATATGAAAACCATCTGATACTTAAGTTAACTACATGAATCCAAGACTTTTGTCTCAATTTACTTTTATATTAGACATTGCACAGGAATTACTTTTTTTTTGTTATTTTTGTGTGTGTGTGTGTAACAAGAAGTAGAATTATTTGTTATTGTATTGGAGTCTAATATATTCATTTAGAAACAGCTACATTGGATATATAAAAATTTTTTCTATTATTCATGGGTGAATATTATTTTTTCTGACAAGTTAATATATTCAAGAAGGGAAACAGAAATTACTTTGAAATCAATAGATCCACTTTTGGAGTATAGTTTCTGAAAAATTATTAAGGGAGAGTTTTGCTCCTCTAAGTTGGTTTCTCTCTATCTATTATAACAGTAGATATTTTATAATTTTAGAAATAAAAGTTATCACAGTCAAATTCTATTCTTTCTCATAAGTAACTTAAATTGTTTTTATTGATTTATACAGACAGGAGATGAAACAAAATGGGGCCAGTTGTACAATTGAAAATAAAAATATCAATTATGTCCATAGAATGGAAATTAAAAAAAAATGATATACTCACCAAAGAGGAAAATATTTTTCTTATTTCTCCAAAAATAGATTGATGTTTTGAATTTGTAACTCTACACAAACAAAAAAGTACAGTTTTTAGAAAAGAAAATTGGTGTGACATTATTATGTGGTTTGCTATTAAATTTGAATCCAAGCAAATTCTCCCAGTTTTGTGACAGTTTTTATAAACATTTAAATTACCCAATATTTTGTTTATTCATATTGAATAATCCTATTTTTATATGTTCAGAATATACATCAATGATATTTCAATATGTTCAATTAAATACAGTCATAGTGCATTCTGTATATATCAATTGTGTACTCATGTACACATCTTTGAGAAGGTAGTATTGAAATACCTTCAGGTGAATTAAAAGTTAATAAACAAATAAAAAATGTTCTTACAGCTATTAAAATATGCCTACTTATTGTATAAAAAGTAAAAGAAATGAAAATATACAAGAGGAAATAATCTTTTGGTTTTGATTATTTTTTTTATTCAAAAGAAATTTCCTTCTGCCCCAGATCAGTGTCGTTCAACTGGCGATGTGTGGTCTGTAAGCAACCTGTGTATCTTATTACATCATGGTACATTTTACATAAAATTTTTGGGGACACAACTTTGTGACAAATCTATTCTGTCAGAATTAATAAGTGATATGGCATGTCCAGTGAGAGAAAACAGAAAATTGTATTCGGAATCACCCTGTCATACATTATAATATGAAAACATATTATTATAATACAATTTTAAAATATTTAAATAAAAATATATACTACTTAATTTTTTTAACTTGAAATAATATGTATTTGTTGATGATAATCAATGTATCATGTCACAAATAAAGATATATGACCCATTAGTTTTATTTGCCAGGCAGCATTTTGCCAAACCTTGTCCCATGCTGGGCTGATCTAATGAAAGTGTATAGAAAATAAGTTGGCTCCAGATAATAAATTGATGAAACCTATTGTCATTGCACATATCTTGTATCTGTTGCATACAATAGTATGTTCTAGCAGGGCATCAAAGAAACAAAACCAATGTAACGCAGTTAAGTTATGTATTATGTGGTTACAGTTCCTGATGTGATCTCCTGACTTACAAAATACTGATTGTTGAATTTAAATCTTTAAATGATAAGTTTTATTTCACTGCTTTTCCACAATATTTCTATCAAAAAAAAGTCTAGATCTTAACATTTTTTAGGTCATCTTATGATAGGTAGGAGCTTAAATTTTTGTTAGAATGGATGGGAAGGACAATTTTTTTCTTTATGTCCTCTCTCCTGAAAATAACCTAGCCAAGAAACATACAGAAGTCCAGTTCCCTCTTCTTTAAGAAACGATTGTGAGTCAGTTGATATTCAAATTGTTTTCTTTTATATTGATTCAATAACTTAAGATTTTCTCAGAGCAAACGATCAGAGTTAGCAAAAATGTATTTGTACACAAGTAAAATTTTTTTTTAAAGTAACAATATGAACAAGGAATCTAAGGATCACTTAGTAATTTGAAGTAAGTATAGATACCAACAGTATTCAATTCTTCCAATAATTTTACAGATGTATAAGGAACAGACAACCATGTAGGTCATGAACTGGTACCATCAAGTACTTAAGAGCTACATTTATAAACACCAAGGACCTCAAATAAAACACCACTTACAACAAATGTAATAATAATTATGTCCATTGTCTCCTATTTGGAGCAAAGGTTGTTCACAAAATTTCTCCATCTCTCCCTATCTGCTGCCATCGCTCGCATCTCATTCCAACTTTTGCCAGCTTCTTTCAAGATGGATCTCCAGTTCATCTTTGGGCATCCCCATTTTCTAGACCCTTGAGGGTTCCACATCAGGGCACTTTTTGATGGTTCTTCATTGTCTTTTCTAAGTGTGTGTGTCCAATCCAACCAAATTTCTGCTTGCAGATTTCTTTATTTATATCCATTTGTCCTGTTTTTCCCCAGAGATCTTCATTGGAAATAATGCGTGGCCACCATATTTTTAAGATGTATCTTAGACATCTAATTATGAAACTTTGAAGCATCCTTTTTATTTCAGTGGTGACCAACCAAGTTTCACAACCAAACAGCAGGACACAAGCATTAATTATTTTGATCTTCGTACTTAAGCTTAAGTTGTTGGACAACCAAGTTTTCCTTAGTCTTGCAAATGTACCCCTTGCTTTCTGAATCCTTGTGCAAACATCTAGGGTGGCACCTCCATCCTCTGACACCAGACTTCCCAGATAACAAAAAGTTAGACACATTCTTTGCATTATTTCCTTCCATGGTAATATTTCTCTGTGAATTATGGTTCAGTTGCATTTCTTCTTACAACAAATGTAGCATTTAATAAAACTACTGCAGTATTTTCCTGAAAACTTGTACTAACATTGACGACACAATATATTAAATATTCATGATGTTAAAAAGTGATCTCAGAACAATAAAAATTTAACACATATTGCTCCTAAACCTACCATTTCTTTTATAAATTTACGCTTTCTGTACTTTTATCTCCTACTACTGCTTGAGCCAGGATTTCTTGCTAAAGTATCATTTTTAACCTTTACACAATTACTCGGCAATGTTTGTGCAAACAGAAATCACTCATTGCAATAGCTTTATGTAATTCTCTCAACAGAACAACGGAGCCAGTGACAAAGAAGGACAAGCAAAGGAGACCAATGCCCAAGGGCATTAAGATTAAAAGTTTTAAAGTATTTTCTCCCCATCACCCTCATACCATCATCGCACACCCCCACTATCATCACATATACAACCTCACCCACCACCATCATCACTTATTACCTTATCGTTTTTTATATTCTCTACTGGCCCTCTCTATGCTGAACGCTCGCCCAGGTGTTTGCCTTGCTTGGTGACCCGTGACGGGGGGAATGGGTCACCTGGTGAGTTGAGGGGTACATGCGACCCTACGGGGACCCGTATTCTCGTGACAATACAATTCACTTTCTTTGGCCTCGGCCTCTTCTAGACGGACGATCGGGGACTAAGCCACCCTCGATCAATCAACTCGAACTAGGTCTACGACTGAACTCCAGAGTGAGGGTGAGGGGGGCGCAGTTATGAACTCCTCGCTGGTCGGTGGCGTTGGTTCGCAACTTTAACCCACCCTCGTCCTTTAAGAAGAGAAGATATGTCGGAGAAACTGTTGATCTCAACAATTTTTTGCAAGGGTAGCGGCCGGCCGAGAAAACCCGCTTCCTTGTTATAAGATGTATAGAGAGTAAGACATCGTAAGTCAGCCAGTGCTTGCAGTCTTGCGAGAACAATCGACGTGACTGTGGAGAAGCTGCAGTCTCGTGCGCCAGCGGAATGGTGAAATTCTATTGAAGGCGCGAACAGACTGATTTGCTTATGTCACAGAAGAAAATTGCTGGTCTAAAATTAAAGGTGGGTACACACTTGTGCACTAATGTTGTGCAAAGGAGTGGTTAACCACTATTATTTTGCAGAAGAATCTGATGAGACCTTAAATCACTTTCTGAACACGAAGGCGTTTGAATATTCACAGAATCAAGAGGAAGGCGCAGGGAAAATTCGTCCCCACCTCCACACTTGTTCCTCTCTGCCCGAGACCATTCACAGTGGTTTCTATACTCTGCTTTAGGTGCCAGAGGTTCGGTCACACATTGGATCGAAGTAAGTCTTCCCACGATGCTTGCGCTATTTGCGGTAAGCCGTCTCGTGAATTGTCACCGTGCTCGTCGCCTCCGTGCAGTGTCAATTGTGAGAAGAGTCATCCCTCCAACTCAAACACGTGCGCAAAATTTCTGATAGAGAAGAACATCCAAAAGATCTGGGTTACGGATAGGGTGTCTTTTCCCGAGGCCAGGCGTCGGAATTTCATTCAACATCCCGTGAATATGATTAAATCCTTTGCCTGAGCGTCAATATTCCGAAACCATTTACAGCTTACTTTGGCTGTCAGGATAATTTTGGGTACTCCAGAGACCAAACATGTGACATTGTGGACTGCAGGTATCTTTTGACGACCCTTCCGCTTTCAAGAAGGGAATTGTTGGGTGTAGAATTATTACGCCAACAAAAAATAAAGTTATTTCATGTAAGTCAATATCTACCTCCACATACATGTTCACCCAGGTATCCAACTCCGATACCAAGGTCACCAAGGTCCGGTAATTTTTTGGGGGACATTAGGACTCGTTAACGTCAAGGTCATTAGAGCCCTGTTCCGGTAAAGCAGGGCATTTCAAGTCAGATAGTGATCTCGTAAAGTCCACTTCATGTAGTCGCCCACGTATTTCATCTCTTTTTCGCTCACCAAGGAACAGAAATAATGGTTTGGAAAGTGATTAACTTTCCATTAGTGATCACGGTGACTCTCCCGGAGAGGAGACAAATGAGAAATCTAATTTTATAGTTAGTAGGGAAATGTCCAGACATCGCAAGAAAACGAAGGTAAACATCAGAATATTACTCTTCTCTCCTGTAATCTAAGTGTTCACCTCCGTTCAGAAGACCTAAAGCTTTTACTGTCCCGCCGTGCTCCTCAAATAGTATGTCTCCAGGAAACCCATCTCTTACCCAAACACACTTTCTCCCCTCGTGGCTAAACCTGTCATATGGCGGACTTGAATGACGGACTCCATGCACACGATGTCATCGCTCTGATCATAAGTGCCTAAGAAGTATCTTTAACCGGCGTTTTTCAGACCGTATGTACGAGAGTGATTCTGCCATCCCTCATATTTACGGTATGTAACATTTATGTATCGTCTGAGCAGTATCTCGAAGAAGGATCTTGCTGGTCTGATGGTTGCCGCCCTCATTTCTCATACTGGGGGGATTTAAATACTGACAACTCGATCTGGGGTTCCTCTCTTACCTGCCCAAGGGGGGATATAGTTGAAAAACTTCTAGATACAAGGGATATAGCGCTTCTTAACACAGACCACACCACCCACTTCTATACAGCCTCCGAATCTTTCTTGATGTTTGATTTAGCCATCTGCAGTTCTTCTCTTTCCCCAATCTTCGACTGAACAGTTCTCGACGAATGTATGGGAGTGACCAGTACCCCGCTCCTTATACGTGTGAATGTTTTTGGTCCCTCGGTTACTCTCCCCTTTCAGTGGATATTGAAATATGCATACTGGGATATGTTTGAACGCAACATCAATCTTTCAGATGAGCATTTCGCTGATGTGAATGCTATGGCTACTTCACTAACGTGGTTCTCGAAGCCACCGATGTCATTCCTAAATCAACATAAATTTAAATTTATAAATTTATTGTCAAAAAAGCAGTACAAACTACGTATGACCACGTGGAGGACAAAAAACTAATTTACTCTCCGGAAGAAAGCAAGCGACCATCCTATCAATTCCGATCAAGGTCCCTAAGGCAGAGGCGGATTCAAAAAAATTCAACATAAGTTCCTAGATAAGATAAAAAGTTAGCTGCGAGTCATGATACTAACAGAATCTAAGGCGTTGCCCAGTTCCATGATGGAATATGGACGGCGCAAAGGCGGTCAGCGCTAAAAAGGTTTTAGCGCGACTTAGTAACTCGAGAGAATCTCATTGAGTTTAAAATGTGTTGAGCCAGAGCAAAAATTATTCGTCGAGAAAGTAAGCAGACTTCCAGGAAAACTAACATTTAATTTCTTAAAAGCCACACCCCACCATCTATCGTATGACAAATTTCGTATGATACAAGGCTCGTGGTCTTATTTTTCCATACCCGCTCTCAATATAAATGGGCAAATTCCATCGGAACTCTTATCGTTCTGTGAAAGAATCTCTAACTTAACCTGTTTTTCTTCAACATTTCTTAAACAGAAAGCTCGTTCAAAAACGTTTTTCTTGACGCAGAGAAGAGGAATGAAACATACTATAACTTTCGTTGAATTAAAACATTTTAATTAAACTCTGATGTCTCAATGGTATGAATACGGTAGAAATCAGTTAGTTACATTATCAACGGTTGCGAAAAATCAGTTGGAGCTATCGTGGGAAAGCAATGAGCAAATGCCCGTGATTTGAGCAGAAACTTCTGGAATAAACTCAAGGTCACCAATCAAAGTGCACAAAAACACAATTGTCGATCCGAAGACAATCTGATTGGGTACTATTAAATGAATTTGGTTGGTAGACTAACCCAACGAACACTTGTACAACCGACAGGAGTTCATTCTCGCGCGAGCACGCGGAGCTTCAAAATCATTCGAGCGCAGACACGTGTAGAAGCCACTACGTTGTGACTGTACGATCGCACGCAGAGCCCAATAAGTTGGAATTTTCGCGAATCCACGCCATAATTTAAGTTTCGTTGACAATAACGGCGATAAACTCAATCGAATATTAAAAATGAATGTACAATAAATATCGGCGGGTTGAAATACCTTTCCCAATGACAGAGCTGACCTCTGCCCTTGCATCTTCGAAAGATTCAGCCCCGGGTCCTGTTCAAATTCAAAAACACCTTTCAGATTTAACTAAGAAATTACTTCTAAAACAATTAAACCGTATTAGGAATCAGCATATCGTCCCTGCTTAACAGCGTGAATCCATAATTATTCCACTCCCTAAGAGGGAAATGATTGATCAAATCCGTCGCACTATCGTCCGATTTCTCTGAGAAATTGCGTATGCAAATTTTTAGAAAGAATGATCGATTGTTACCTAGTTTGGTCCCTCAAATCGCGAAACCTTCTGACCAAGATTCAACGTGTTTTCAGAAAACAGCTGTCAACGCTGAATCACCTTGTTGAGCTGTCATCCACCATCTCATTAGTGTTTGTATTAAGAGAACGCATTGTGGGGATCTTCTTATACTTAGAAAATGTCTGTGACACAACCTCGAGGCACGGAATACTACGCACATTTCACTCACGGGGTTTTGGAGGTCGTATTCCTGTGTTTCTGAAGAGCTTCTTATCTGAACGGTCTTTCCACGTTCGACTTGATGATCTGTCATCATCCAGTCACTCCCTGTACACGGTGTCCCACATGACTCAATCCTGAACGTCACTTTATTTACCATAGCCATAAACAGTATTGCGTCACAGGTTCGAGAACCGGCTCATGCGTCTCTCGTCGTTAACGCTTCACCATCTACTGTTCGTCCTGCAGCATCTCTGTCATCGAGAGCCAACTTCAATTCGTTTTGATCCGTTTACACGAGTGGAGCACGTTTACTGGTTTCTGCTTTTCTGTGTCAAAGTCATGCTGTATGTATTTCTTCATGACCATACTCACAAAGATCCGGATCCTTTTGCAGCGTATACACTGCGGAGAAATATGCAATCATAAGTCGGTGAAGTTCATTCAGCAATCTTTAATACGCCGCGTGATTCTATGTCATGACTCTTTTAGTGCTCTTTGGCCAGAATACTCTCTCTACAGCTGTGATATTCTGTTACTGACTATTCAGAATCTAATAAGCCGTCTTGCAGTTCAAAATTTTGAAATAGTTCTTTATTGGTTTCCTGTGTATGTGGGTGTTACAGGTACAGGTATCAACCGACCTCACGTCAGACACAAAGCTTGCAATAAGATCGTCTATTCTTAAGACTTGACAAACAGAATGGGAAAATTCCACCTTTAAGTTGGGGAAGCTAAAAGACTCCGTTAAGACCTGGTCGTCTTCATCCTGTGCGAACAAACGTGAAGAAGTGTTCCTCACACGTCTTCGTCCTGGCCATTGCTAATTTAACCCATGTTCATCACTTAAGCAGGGAACCGCACCCCACCTGTGACACGTGCAACACAATTCTTATTGTAGAACATTTCCTTTTGGAGTGTCCCAAATATAGTCCCAGCCGACGGAGACACAATCTACCCAACAGATTGGACGATATGCTTGGAAAGAAAAGAATTGATTCTGTTATGCCTTTTTAGTTTCCTACAGGAATGTAGACTTTGGCACACCATCTGAACTTTATTTATATCTGATGCCAGTAAATTATAAATACTGGTCCCAGTGACCTATTAAATTTATTATTTTCTACTTTTCTGTGTAGAGAATAATTGTGTGATTATAAATATATGCGTACAGTTATATATCTCTTTCGTATTTAATGTTTCAAATTCGCAAAATGGCCAATTTCCCGCATGATTTGATTTTTCTATCATATATTGGTAACGAGAAAACACATACACTGAAATCTCCCAAATATAAACCGAAATTCATGCTTTATAAAAAATACTATCCCTGAACAGGCTCCGAAGATGCCCGAGGGGTTCGCGTAGGGTAGAACTCCGTATTTACTTGACTTCGGCACTAGACGGAGGAGATGTGGTCAACATCTCGCTCCGACCGGTTTGCCCCAGGATAGACCCTGGTATTCATTTTACAGCAGACTGAGTAGTCCTGAGAGTCAGTCTGGATGTTGAGGCGTGATGAAAAATCCCAACCTCACCGGGGATCGATCCCCGGCCCACCAGCCACTCAACTCTCTACCCACTGAGTCACGCTGACTCTCACATTTTATACATATTACAAAAATGTTGGTGTTGACGCTTTTTGTCTGTACTACTCGCCCCTTGATCATTAGTATATTCGTTAAACTCACTAGATGAAAAATTTGAAACTCTAGATGGGATTATTACTAGTTATTTAGATATGCATGCTCCGGTCAAAATATCTAAGTTCACGAAACCAGCCGCCCCATGGCTAAGTGATGTAATTCATGCGCTTATGAAAGAACGTAACTCAGCATATCGATATTTCAACAAAAGTAAAACTTTTAGGAAACGGAATACAATAAACTACGGAATAAAGCACTCCTAAATCAAAGTATTAGAAATGCAAAAATTAGGCGTTACAATAGTTTATTTCGTTCTACCTCCGATTCCAAGGAAATATGGCCTAGTTTAAGAAATTTAGGAGTCGGTTGCGCTGAGTGTTCTTCTTCTTCTCATGGTGCTTTAGCCCGTAGTCGAACTCTGACCTCAATCTTCGCCTTCAATTTTTTCTATTCTCCGCACTACTACTCCATCCTCATATTTGGCACAGTGAGGTGGCATCTTCTCTAACGGCATACTCCCATCTTGCCCTTGGACGCCCCTCAGGTCTTCTACCTTCAAATTTCCCTGTTAGTATCTTCTTTGGTATTCTGTCATTCTCCATCCTTATTACATGGCCCGCCCATTCCAGTCATTTCAACCTCACAACTCGATATGATTCATACAGTTCTTGGTTGTATCGTATTCTCCACATTTCGTTCCCCTTACTTGGACCGAAAATACGCCTTAGTACCTTTCGCTCCACTCTGTCTATCAAAGAGGTTGCTGTTCCCGTGAGAGTCCACGTTTCACTTCCATAAGTAAGGACCGGTCGGATAAGGGTCTTATAGAATGTAATTTTAGTCGCCTTCGATATATCTCGACTTTTTAACAGTGCCAATATGAAGAAAAATGCTTTATTGGCTGCTTGGATTCGATTATGTATTTCTTCCATTTCCTCGTTCTTTTAATTTCTTATAGCACCCAAGTAGCAGAACCTGCTCACAATTTCTATATTGCCACCATGCATTTCCAACTACTTGATACTTCTACTCTGACTTTTCTTTTCCAGCATAGCTTTCGTTTTTTCTTTATTAATTTGGAGACCAACTTCACTGCTGTGTTCCTCATAGGTCTTTATACGTTTCTATTGTCGGGTTTTTCATTCTTCCTATTATACATATGTCATCAGCATACCCTAGAATTTGGACTAACCTTTGTAATAACGTTCCTTTGGTGTCTATATTCACATATTCTAGTACCATATTGAATAAAATTGATGCTAGTCCATCTTCTTGTTTCAGGTCTTGCGCCACCTCAAACTCTTGGGACAGTACATTATTAATTTTTACATGTGCCATTTACATTATGTAATGTTGTACCTATTAACCTTATTAGCTTCCTTGGTATTTCAAAGCTCTGCAATATCGCCACTAAATGTTCCCGTCTCACCGAGTCATACGCCTGTTTAAAGTCTACATATTTTTGATGAACATCTGTGCTGTATTACCAGGTTTTCTCCAGTAGTTGCTTCATTGTAAAGAGCTGGTCTGTTGTTGATCTTCCTCCTCTGAAACCCGACTGATATTCTCCAATAATTTCCTCTGCATAAGGTTCCAACCTTCTCTTAAGGATAGATGTGTAGATTTTGTATGCATTACTGAGCAATGCAATACCTCTATAATTTTTACAGATTAATTTGTCACCAGACTTTTTATATATAGAGCATATCACACTTTTGTTCCAATCTTTTGGCAACTTTTCATGTGTCCATATGGAAGCAATTAAATTCTGAATTTCCTTCACCATTTTCACAGAGCAGTTTTTTTATCAGCTCTGAGGGTATGGCAACATATCCTGGGGACTTCCTGTTATTTAATCCTTTAATAGCTAGTTGGACCTCCTCCAATGTGGGCACCGGTGTTTCCCCATCATTATCATTTGCTGTTATTCTTCCCATTGCTTCTTGGATCTGTATGTTATCATTTCCTTGATTAAGGAGATCTTCAAAGTACTCTGCCCATGTTTTCGAGACGTTTTCCTTGCCACAGCACAAGTTCCCGTCTTTATCTTTTACAATTTCTGATCGGGTCTGAAATCCTTCTCTAAAACGTCCTTGTATGTATCTATAATTTTTGCTTCCTTTAGATTAAAGTCTATCCTTTCCATTCTCTCCCTTAACCAAGTTCGTTTCTTTCTTCTGCAGAGTTTACTAACTTCTCTATACCTTTCGTCAAGTTCCTGCTTCTTTGTTCTGGTTGGTCTACTCAGAAAATTATTGTATGCCTTTTTCCTTTCTTGAACGGTTGTTCAACATTCCTCATCAAACCATTCATTGTTGTCTTTCCGTTGTTCGGACCCCAGTGACGGTTCTGCTGCTTTTGTCAACTGTTCTTAACCACTTCCCAATGTTCCTCTATTGTATCTTGTTGTTGCTGCTGTGTCCACACCTGAGACAGCTGCAGGTCCATCGCTTATTTAAATTACGAGCGTATTCCTTTCACTTCAAGTTTTGCTATGTCCTATTTTCTACACGCATTGTTTATCTACCTTCGTATGTGTGGAGTACGACATCTGAATTTGAGCTTGACAAGGTAATGATCTGACCCACAATCTGCTCCCCTTCAACTTCTGACATCCATTACACATGAAGCTCTCTCTCTTCCAATCAAGACACGGTCTATTTGACTATAGGATCCAACTTCAGGTATTCGCCATGTTCTTTTATGTGCCTCTTTGTGTGGGAAGCATGTTGAGCTAATAACCATATTGTGAGTTGTAGCAAAACCAATAATCCTAAGCCCATTATCGTTAGATCTCTACTGTAGACTACGCCTTCCAATCGTTCCCACATAGCTTTCTTCCCATCCCACCTGTGCATTAAAGTCGCCCACAAATACTTTGACATCATAAGATGGTAGCTCTTCAAATATTTTACCCATCTCTTCATAGAATGAGGCTTTAAAGAGTTCGTCCTTTTCTTCTGGAGGGGCATGCACATTTATCACCGAAATATTAAAAAATTGTTTTTTTTCCTAATCTAACATAGCCTTTCACTGATTGATCTAAAATCCAGTATACATTCCTTTAAGGATCGTTCCACTACAAAAGCCACTCCTCCCGTATTCATACTCTTCTCTTTACAACTACTAAAAATTTATATTGCCTTGTATCCCATATTTCCTTCCAGTTCCAGCATGTCTCCTGAACTGCCAGCAACTTCAGATTGTATTCTTTAACACGCTACAGTAGCACTTTAAGTCTTCCTTGCTTCTCCAACGTCCTAACGTTCCATGTGCCAAAATGCATATCCATATTCATTCGTCTGTTTCGTCTCCGTTTAGCTTTATGGTTCCGAGGCCAACCTTGAGGTTTGAAGATAAATTAATTTAAGATAAACGGGATATCAACCAATCATCCGATTTTGCTGGTTTCCCTCGTAGCCTGCAGACGGGCTGTTAGGTTTTCTGTCGGGGTTTTCCTTCCCTTAGACTTTGGGGATACCTCCCCCTCCTACAAGGTAGCGGGTGGTAAGGAAGAGGGATTGGTTGAGGAAAATAGGGCGTTGTGGAACACACTTTGTCTGGTACCTCCGCTGAGTCCTGTGCGGCTTGGGAGGTCCTACTGGTAGCTACACTACCGCCGGCATAGCTCTCAGCTTCATTGGTTCTCGCAAACCCTCGCCACCCGCATGGATTGTGCTTCGTTAAGGTGGTGTTCCCTGGGAGTGTTACAAATATATTTTTGTCTCCCGTGATAATTTAAATAGTTACTTTATTGACATTGCATCTCCAAATACTCCTGAACCCACAGATAAAAACTTAAAACCCAAGACGAACAAAACCCATTTATCCTTTCAAATGGGTGCGCATCCTATTACATGGGTCCACGCTTCCTTTACGTTGGATCATTAGATACATGAGTTAATGTTATATTTATTTTCGTTACGATATAATAAATATTATTTTTGGTTATGGCATACTACAAACAACGATATAAATAACACATAATTTAATAAAGAACTGTTTAGGCAGTTCCTGGAATAAACAACTCTTGCAAAATCTTCCTTTAGGTATTTAACTGTCCTAACTCTTCTTCCTATTTGCGTCAATTAATCAACTCCTTCCTGCGTATTAGAATTTAATAAAGGCATTTGAAATACATTAATTGTTGTGTAAAAATTATTATTCGACGATTTATGAAAAATATAATAATCTAGGTACATCAGGATAAAATTCCTGGTATCTAGCGTTGTAAGTTCTAATACTACTTCAAACTTTCTGAAAAACGCATCATGCTTTTAAAATTTATATTTAATATATCGAACATGATCGTACTTCTCAGAAGGATCGTTTGCCTTCTCGTAACAGTAATTTATAAATCTATAAATAAACATTTGAGAACTTGAAGAGAAGCATATATTTACTTACGTTATCTACGACTTTATCTCATCAAAGTGAAGAAGTGAAAGTGACAGAGATTCCATTCGCGAGAACAAGGGACTTGATCATACGCGTAAATCCAACCCTCAGTCTCCGGTTTCATTAAGCTCGTTTGGCTGAAAATATTCGAGAACTGGACACCTACACGAAAAAACTCACCGGATCATCATAGGTGGGCAGAACGGTATTAACTTTGGTAGTCATTTCAACGAGTCTGAAAATACACAAAAACTACAAACGGCAAATCAGCACAAAAACATAGCACACTCTAGCCTGCCTCCACGCTTCAAGGTTCCACAAATAAACCACAAAATTAATCTGGCACACAACTCCCTAAAACATTACCTGGCAGACACAAAAATCACATTTTTTTGATTTCCAACACCTGATTGCCAAAGACTTTACCCAGCGCGGATTACACCTGAGACCGTCTGGAAAACATCACTTCGGTTCTCTCCTACTACTCTAGCTACACATCTGACCTCATATTTTCCTCCTGCTCCTTTACCCACTCCTACACCTCTTCTTCCACATCCCTCTGCTCCTACCTCATCATTACCGCCTACCCTTCCCATCTCCACACCCATTTCTTCCCCTTCCCTGATCTTCCTCCTCCTTCCTCATCTCACTCGCCCTCATCTATTCCTACATTCACATTCGGGTGCAGCGTGCGTGCTTAATCTGGGACTAGAAGCTGTACCAAATTCATATTCCCCTCTACAATCTAATTTCGATTCAATTTCTCGAGAATCACAAACTCTTGGCGAAAATAATAAAATAATTATATTTCATCATAATGTCCAATCCCTTTCAAACAAATTGACAAAATGAAATTCTTGTACACAAAAATCCATTCGATTTGCTATGTCTCACAGAACATTGTATTTCAACTAGCAACATCAATGATATTAATATACTCATAATTATTATTTAGCAAGTTCTTATAGTCGACAAAATTTTCAAGGAAAACTTATTCACGGAGGTATATATATCTACGTAATGATATTTTATCTTCTCATTGGTGAGACTACGAGAACTTCTGCGTCGATAACGTGTTCGAATTTTCTGCAGTTAATTTGACCGACATACGTATTATTGTCTAATGTACTTATAGACCTCCTCAATCAGATCTTGACATATTCTTTCGGATTTTTGAGATTATTTTAAAATGTATTACGCGTAAATCCAGAAAATCTATTGTTTTATATGGTGATTTCATCATACATTTCCTGAGTGCTTCCCATTCGAAAATTCATCCATAAATCGATTCAAGAATCTTATCGACTCCTTCAAAATTGTAACTACGATAAACGACCCCACTCACCCCTCCAGTTATCTCAAACAGTGCAAGATCAGATTATTGTCAATAATGAAATCTCGTATTCCTCTAAAGTGTTCTATGCCGGATCGAGCAAGGGTTGACCATTGAAGATAAACTGAAACTACATAAAATCATTTACAAGTATTCTACACAGTTTAACGACACATATTTATGCACACTTAAAAATTACTTTCGTGAGGAAACTTGGAAAGATGTTTACGATTGCCAAAACACCGACAACAAATTCAATGTATTTATTTCAACATTCCTAAAACATTACAACTGTAGCTTTCCAATAAAACGCAAATTAATTAACACAAAGAAATACAATAGATGGATCTCCCAAGGGATAAGCATTTCTTCCAAAAACAAACACCATTTATATTGTTTTTCAAAACTCTATTTTCACTTCCGAAACTACTCCCATTGAAATCATGAACATCATCAGTTCATTAAAAAACACATTTTCAACAGGCATTAATTTTCGTCCCACGTCATATTAAATCCACTCATAAACATATTAAATAGTTCTTTACCAGAAGGGGTGTTTCCTAACATATTTAAGAGAGCTTAAGTGTAACCTTTGTACAAGAAAGGAAACAAACACTGTGTTGGCAATTATCGACTAATTTCGCTACTACTCACTTTTTCAAAAATCCTTGAAAAATTGTTTTATAAGCGTCTTCTGGATTTTCTATCAAAAAATAACATTCTCTCTGGCGATCAACACGGATTTCGGAAATCCTTTTCCACCACCAGTGCCAAATGTTCTTTCCTAAACGATGTTACCACTTCTCTTGATCGTGGAGAAAATCCTCAGGGTGTTTTTCTTGATTTATCTAAAGCATTCGATGTCATTGATCACGAAATTCTTCTCTCAAAATTACAATCTTTTGGCGTTCGTGGTCTTGGGCATCCGTGGGTGACTTCGTATTTAAAATATAGGTATCGACAGGTCGAAATATCATATACTAAAAATAAAGTACTACCGCATTGCCTTTCAGAAACAAAGCCACTAACTCGCGGAGTTCCCCAAGATTCAATTCTCAGCCCTATACTCTTTTTGTTGTATGTGAACGACATGTTTTCCACATCAGATTGCAAAATGGTTCTTTTTGCCGATGATACTAATTTACTTTGTAAACACGTCAACGCTGAAAATGTTTTGTTTAACTTCTCGGCGTGGTTCCAAGCAAATTGCCTCATTCTAAACACTGAAAAAACAGTGTCTATGTCATTTCACATTAGTGTCACAAAATCTTTACCCCAGGTTTCTCATTCGTTAAACGGAACACGATTAAAAACTGTTACTAATACAAAGTTTCTAGGTCTTCATATTCAAGACAATCTCAAATGAAATTGTCACTTTGACAATCTTAGTTCCAAATTAAGTAATTTGTGTTACGCATTACGAATCTTAGTTAGTATTGTTAGTCCACATATTTCCCGTTGCGTATCTTCTGGGGATCTTCGTCATCTTCTGGGGCAATTTCGGACAAAGGGTCCAAACTTACAGAATTCAAAAGATCAGATAATTTGTAAATCTAACCCCCGAATCTCTTATAAACCTTTATTCAAGGAATTAAATATCTTAACACTTCCCTGCATTTATATTTATGAAACTGTCGTGTTTGTTAGGACCGAATTACAGAAGCACCACCCTTGTTTCATACAAAACAGTTTTGTTTACGAACACAGTACTCCCAATAGGAATAATATTCATCGTCCGAGAGAGTCAACCGCACTTTGCCAAAAAGGGCCGTATCATTCGGGAACCGTATCGTTCTAAATAATTTCCTGTCCAAAAATATAAATGATATTATTAAATTGAATCTCTTCAAATCCGCGGTTAAAAGCTACATACTTCACCAGTGGTTCTACACTGTAAAAGAATTTATTAATTTTAATAAAATTAAAGTCGTTTTGTTTTATCACTCTTACTTTCATGTTGTACTTTCAAAATATCTGACAACAATTTCAAAACTTTTTTCCTGCACGATAGTATTATGTCTTATTATTCATATAAATTTAGATGTATATGTACAAAACTCTGGCACGGTTGTGTACGTTAATTCTGTAGCCCCATCCTGACCCGGGTTTTTCTCCGGTTTTCCTTCGGGTAGAGACAGACTTTTTTTAAAGACTCGCTAGGCTCTTGCCTAGAGACGGCATCAATTGATATAATTATCAGCGAATTTAGTGTTATTTAATAGTGATGAATCATTAGCAATACTTTCCGAATGATTTATAGCTTGATAATACGTACTTGTAAAATGACTTTTCTATGTTTTATTAAATACAATATTTGTTGGTATTTGTTCATACTACAACACGTGTCGAACTATTTTTTATCGTTAGGAGTATGTTGAATGTTAAATCCGCCTCTACCTTAGGGCCCTTGATCGGAATTCAAGGGATGGTTCCTTGCTTGCTTCCGGAGAGTAAATTGGTTTATTGTCCACCACATGGTCATACGCAATTTGTAACTTAGTAACTGTTTTTTTTACAATAAAGTTCATACTTATTGATATATATATATATATATATATAGTGAGATTTGAATAATTTACTAATTAATTACAAATTTAATCATCCATGTTGCGGAATGTTGACGTTTAAAGAGTAGAAATTTAAACGGATGACGGTTGGGAGGCGAATCTGAGGGTTGGCAGCCACACCCGGAGCGCGGCACCAGGGTATCGGCGGCTCCTTTAGCGTCGAGAAAAAATTTATGAGGGTTTAGAAATCGGAAGCTAGCAAGAGGATGGGGGAGGAGGTCCCACCCAACCTCAGAACACCAGATGGGCGCAGGGTAAAAACATGTACGAACTTGCTTGAAAAAGCGTTGAAAATTAAAACGTCGTTGAGAATATTCTAGAAAGCCCTTTAAACGTTCCAATGAGAATCAAGGCGTAAGAAGGGGAAATCATTTCGGTATTGGGAGTTTTCGGCCACGTGACATTCAAAATTTTGAAGATTTTCGGGAGAAAGAAGGGATGGAGCCCATTTAAGGCAGAACAATCCAAATTTCAGCCTCACAGAGATTTTTCGGCGGCGCTTAGATGTAGCGGCTCAGAGACGCATAGATTTTTCGTTCTCTCATACAAGTTTTTCGGAGGAGCTCAGGTGGTAGCTTCCTAACATCGAAGTTTTCGCATAGGAGTTGACGCTGCTGACGTGTCCATTGGAGGCTTTTAGCGAGAAGCTGACGGCTCACAGACTGTTGAGGGGCTGATCTCCGGGAGGACCCTACTTAGCGGCGGTAATTGTCATCTTGAGAGGTATGGTACGTCTGTTGGTGATTCTATAAACCAACACCGTATTTGCGCTTGCGCGTCATGGCATGGATTACGTAAGAATGGCACAAACTTTAGAATAATTTAGTGCCCAGACAGACTGTAGTCTTAAATGAATCCTGCCATGAGTAAAGTCAGTGTTCTGTTTTTGTTAAGAGACAAAGAGATTATTGTTAATTAAATTAAAACGATAATTAAATTCAGTGTAAGTTAGTTATATGTTTTTTGTAGTGATAATGTCACTTTGGCATTAAAGTAATTGTTAAATGACGACGATTTGTTTTTGTGTCTTTTGGGGGAATTTCTGTTTGTGTTTTGATAGTGATAATGTCACTTTGGCATTAAAGTAATTGTTAAATGACGACGATTTGTTTTTGTGTCTTTTGGGGGAATTTCTGTTTGTGTTTTGATAGTGATAATGTCACTTTGGCATTAAAGTAATTGTTAAATGACGACGATTTGTATTTGTGTCTTTTGGGGGAATTTCTGTTTGTGTTTTGATAGTGATAATGTCACTTTGGCATTAAAGTAATTGTTAAATGACGACGATTTGTATTTGTGTCTTTTGGGGGAATTTCTGTTTGTGTTTTGATAGTGATAATGTCACTTTGGCATTAAAGTAATTGTTAAATGACGACGATTTGTATTTGTGTCTTTTGGGGGAATTTCTGTTTGTGTTTTGATAGTGATAATGTCACTTTGGCATTAAAGTAATTGTTAAATGACGACGATTTGTATTTGTGTCTTTTGGGGGAATTTCTGTTTGTGTTTTGATAGTGATAATGTCACTTTGGCATTAAAGTAATTGTTAAATGACGACGATTTGTATTTGTGTCTTTTGGGGGAATTTCTGTTTGTGTTTTGATAGTGATAATGTCACTTTGGCATTAAAGTAATTGTTAAATGACGACGATTTGTATTTGTGTCTTTTGGGGGAATTTCTGTTTGTGTTTTGATAGTGATAATGTCACTTTGGCATTAAAGTAATTGTTAAATGACGACGATTTGTATTTGTGTCTTTTGGGGGAGATTTATTTAATTAAGGGATGTTTTTAGCAATTAAAATAGCTTTTATTAATGGATTTATTTGTCTTGCGTTTTCCTTAATTGGAACCATTGCATGGTCCTTTTCCTTCTGATAAAAATCGTACCCCTTAAATATTGTGGAACCCTGAGAGGAGCTAGCCGAGGCATTTACATTTTAAATTAAATATTCATTATTAAT
>NNCF01127668.1:1096305-1147833 GCA_002313205.1 Laupala kohalensis
CAATTTTTACAACTTGTTTCCTTTCAGATAAACAGCTAGAAATCCAAGTAACTGTTTGTTCAGAAATATCAATATTTCTAAATTTAACTATTAAGATATCGTGATCAACCAAATGAAAGGCTTCGCAGAAGTACAGTGACATTAAAATTGTTACATTTCCATGTAATGCTTTCCTAATGTCTTCAGTGATTTGAGAAGTGCAGTTTGAGTGTCACGACCCTGGCGGAAACCTGATTGAATGTTATTGAGAAGTTTATTCTTTGATAAAAATTCAGAGATTTGCTATTTTCTCAAGTACTTTACACAAAGCCAGTAGAATACCCATCAGTCGGAAATCACTCAGGAAAGAAGAGTTTTAAGATTCGGGAAGTGGTTGGCCACGTGTTAGTTTCCAAGCTTGCGGGAACGGTACTGTAGTTAGCGAGTAATTAATTATGTGTGAAAAAGTGAGAAGACCTGCTTCTGACGACCATTTATTTCATCTGAGCCATGGCATTCGATTTGAGGTTGCGAAACAAATAAAATTCAATTATTATTGTTGTGCAATGGTATTTTCTCTGTTCAAACAGGTACTTCAGGCGGTCTTTTACGCCAAACCGGACGTAAAATTTATTCTTTGTCTACACTAGTAAATTTCTGTGTTATGTGGCATATTTGCAGTATAACAGATTTCCGTTTTTCTAGCAGTACATTTCTAGTCAATGCAATTGCAAGATGCCGTTTCAGTGTTTTGCAAATAACCCCAATTGCCGAAATTATGAGGGAAATAATTACTTCATGTTGTTTCCAGATCTTTTGAACTTCTACCTTTCGTGTCTGATATTTCTGAACTTTTGTATGTTCTGTCTTTTTTAAATTGTTAGTGGAAGGAACAGCTACATCAATAATAGAAGTTTTGCTTTTGGATTTGTCTATTAATATTATGTCTGGTTTGTTGTGATCTACTGTTCTGTCTGTAATGATTTGTTTATCCCAATACAAAGTGGCGTTTCTATTTTCCAGTACAGGCGGTGGATCAAATTTATAATGGAGGAGAGCGACTGTTTCAACCAAGTTAACGTTTTTAGCTAGCTGGTGAATTATTTTGGCCTCTTTGTCTTTGGTGTAGCTCAGAGGGGCGAGTACTTGGAGACACGAAATAATGTGATGGATTGTTTCGTTGCAGTTATGGCATGCTCTACATAATTCATCTAAATTCTCATGCTGAATTCCTTTCCTGTAATATCTTGAGTGGATTGCTTGATGCTATATAGCACACATAAACACTTCAGTATTGTTGTATATGGAGGAGGAAACAACATGTTATAACCAATGCGATTTTGTTAAGATAAAAGCAATTTTATTCCACCGCTCACATTGCCCAAATTCGTAATCCATTAACTAAGTTAGTGGATTATTAGGCTGCTAGAGAAATTCTTAGGTGCACACTTTCTAGATAATACGGTATATAGGTTTTTTCAGAAATATTCTGGAGATTTTCTTCTATATATTTGCTTACTGTTCCCGTGTCTCCTATAATAGTAGGGCAGACGTTTGTCTTCATTCCTCACATTCTTTGGCATTCAATAGACAGGTCTTTATTTTTGAGCAGTTTTTCTGCTTCTTTGCTCACAACATTCATGTCTCTGGGAACAGAAACATCAATAAGAAGACATTCCTTACTCTCCTTATCCTTCAGAACAATGTCAGACCTATTTGCATTGGTTGTTCAGTCAGTATTTATTGGTTGGTCCTAGAGGATTGTCGCTTTCTCATTGGAGTTTACAGAAATAGGTTCGTGTTCATTCCAGTTTTCTTTCACAATGAACCCGAAAGTTTTACATATATGCCAATGCATGTATGTCTGTTATCCCTTTCCAAATACTCATTCTTAGCCAAAATGGGGCATCCATGGTCGATTGTTTCTTGCATCTCTCTACATAGTCGGCATAGGCCATCTGTGTCCTGATGTATTATCATTTTTTCGTAGTTCCTGGTCCTTATTGCTTGGTCCTGAATAGCTGTAACTAGAGCTTTCGTTTCTCCTTTCAGGTTACCATTTCTTAGTCATGAAAGTGAGGCTCCTTCATTTATACCATCAGCAGTAATCTTTTTTGTAAATTGGCAATGAAGATTCTTTTTTTGACACGTGTGCTTGAGTTGTTTATTGTATAGTTCTTTGGTTTGTGTAGTGGCAGTTTTTTGGTTCTATAAGTTTTCATTACCGAAAATTCCTTCTTGTCTACATAAGGATTTACTGGGTGCTTTGTTTCATCACATTTTTCGACGATTTTCTTGTAGTTGGAATGTGGTTTTCCTTTCATGTACATTTGCAGTCCCATGACCGTAATCTTGAATGTATTTTCAAGATGGGTTAGGCCTCTCCCTCCATATTTTCTTCGAACGTACAATCGATCTACATTCGCTCAAGGATGCACCATCTTATGCATAGTGAGGAGTTTTTGGGTTTATCTGTACATCGGTTTGAAATCAGTCACGGACCAATCAAGTATTCCCATGCTGAATCTTACTTCTGGAACAGACAAGGTGTTAATAGCCTGTATTTTATTCTTTGATGTTAATTCAGTCCGTAACACTTCTCGGACTCGTATTGTGTACTCTCTCCTCGCTTTCTCTTTCATGGTAGCATGTTGAATACCTCCTCGTTCGTCGATTCCTAAATATTTATAGCAAATACCTGATTCTAAACTTCTGATCTCATCTTGATTTGAAACATTGATACTGTCTTTCTTAACAACCTTCCCTCGGACAAAAGAAACTTTTGGCACTTCTCTTATCCAAAATTAATATTTATCTTCCTGCTGAATTCAGCCACTACTGCTAGTTGTTTTCTAAGTTCTTCTTCATTACTCGCAAATATCTTTAAGTCATCCATGTAAAGTAAATGTGACAATCGTTCTTTTTGTTCTTTCTTTCGGTATCCTCTTTGCATTTGTCGTAAACGCCAACTCATAGGAATAAGACACATGCAGAAAAGGAGAGGTGATAAAGAATCTCCTTGAAAAAATACTCTTTTAATCCTCACGTTTCCTATGTCCATGCTGTCGTTGTTTTGGTCTCTCATTGTGAGTGTTGTTTGCCATTTGTGCAACCTTCACAAATTTTTTTTATTTACATGGAGATGATTGAGGATTTGTAGTATCCGCGAATGGGGCTCACTATCAAACGCCTTTTGATAATTAATCCATGCCATACTAAGATTATTTTTGTTTTTGTGGCATCTTCCACGACAGCTTTCCTTAAGACTAGCTGATCTTTACATCCAAATAAACATTTACAGCAGCCATTGGCATTATGTTTTCCGCATCCAAGAAGAGATATTCGTTGCCTCAGTGAGTAATTTGTAGATGGTGGGAAGGCATGTGATAGGTCGGTATTTCTTTGTGTTTTTTTGTATCTTTGTTCTTCGGAAGTAGGTAAGTCATTTCTACAGTAAGCCAATCTGGTATGCAGCATGGATTTTCAATCAGCGGGTTGAAGCAGCTGACAATTGTGGAATGTAGCGAGGAGAATCATCAGTACGCTGTTTTTTGATGGCACACTTAACTTCATTTACAATGATGTTTTCCCACGATATATCATGCTCTATTACGTTGGGAAAAGTCATTTCTTCATGTTAGACTTCATTTCCCCATGTGGAATTCCAGAATGCATAGGTCTGCTCTTTCCTGTTATTCCGTTTCCTGTCTCTTGCTTTTGTTTTAGGGACCTGTAGAAAGCTTTAGGGTCTTCTACGAATCTTCTGTTTTGAATATACTGCTGCTTTTTGCTTGTCATATCTTCGAATCCGCAGGGCTTTTGCCGAAATTCTTTGCTTGATAATATCAATTTTTTCTTTTAGTTGTCCTTCCTTGATTTGGTATTGTTCAAAAAGTGCTTTCTTGAGAATATTTTCCATGCTTTCTCTGTCCAATCCTTTGGGTTCTTTTCAATTTCCACAACCTCAGATGAATCTTTCCTGAGATTCCCTATCTGCTTCTCTATCCTGAGTTTCCATAATGCAACCCTGGGAATTTTCTTCTGTTGGTTCCCCAGCAATGTTCTTTTACTTTGTTTCAGGTCTTCCAGACATATGTTTTACTACTACTTTTGCAGCCGCTTAAACCATGTGGTTCAGTGGTGTGATATCATTAATCTTTATTAATTCATTACCCAGGATATCTCGCAATTCTCTGTTAACTTGCTGAACAACAGCAGCTGTGGTTTTATTCATAATTCATTTCGGTAGCTGGTTCCGTTCTTAGATGACAGTTTTGGATACATTTTCAAAAAGATCTAATATTTCTTCTCTGCGCTCTTTTTCTGAATATTTTCCCTCCTGGTGATGGAGTGAATCTTATTTATTTCTAATGGCGTCTGTCCTCCTCTTCATCCTCCTCCTGAGACTTAATGTAGATTATCATTAATTTTCTCCTGTTTTATATACCGAAGGACTTTTTCACAAAACCTGAGGTCTTCAGGTGTCCGGAGTGCTTCGTTTGCATTCCCTGGGGAATTCCACCACGAAATTGGAGATTTTTATTCAAGGTTTACTTCCTCTAGATCCGCCGTGTTCTGCGTCAACAGAGTCACCTCGTGTAGGATATGGCTCTTCACCACGCAAGGACGGTCTAGGATTTAGCGTCTTCAGAGTCGAAGTACTTGCAAGGTTCTTGTGGTGGAATGAAGGCAGGGAGAACCCCGCGAACACATTTACTTGGATCGGGGTTTGAACCCGCGTCCCCAGAGGTAGAAGGCGAGTGCGTTAGGTACTACGCCACGGGTCGTCCTCCCAATTGGATGTAGTGGTGAGGGGATATGTAAAAATAATACAAACGTCAGATTTTACTTTCCATTTAATTATTTTGGGGCCCTAAAAATTAATTTTGACACAATGTCGTTTAAGAACAAGTTCAGCACTAAGGGGGGGGGTGAGATACCTCTTACACTCCTAGGGATGAAGTGGTTTCGTTAAACAATTGGCACTGTCTCGATAGTATTTATGCCCGCGTATATTCGAACAGAAATAATGCACGTCTGTAGAACCATCTGGAAATTTATAGATACGAAGGTTATAGTTAAATACTTTATAGTGTCAACCACGGATATAAAAGTCTCTAAATTTACTTGTCCAACAATAGAAGTACTGTGTAGATGTAAGTCTTTGGCGATGACATCACATTCAGTGCGTCTTAATTTCAGTCATCTCACCTTTCCAATCTCTAAGCTTTGGGATGAGATGAAAAATACTCAGAATAGAAGCGGGTGGTTTTCACTACGAATATAGACAGTTCTCTGTTTAATAAAGAGAAATAGCTGAAAACGCAACTATTAGAAAATAAGAACACAAAAAATATACGATCAATTCATGCTCCCGGGCAACGCAGGGTTCATTCAGCTAGATGAAAATAAATCTTTATATCGCCTGTACTTCAGTATTTTTACCTTCTCATGTACGTAGTGTATAGAAAGTATTGTAATCGTAAAAAAATCCGGAAGCGAGATTACGTCGGAAATATCCGTTTTCGCGATTCCTGATTCTGAAAAAGTGGTTCTTGGCATAACGTCCGTTCGTGTGTCCGTCTGTGCGCAGCGATTCTGATTAAATTGATGAATCAATTTAATTCGCATTTCGTATTAACGGTAGAATTTATTTATTGTTGATACACGTGCTCTAATTCTTTTTTACTTTAAAACATATGGTACTTCACATGAAATACTCTTTTGAATGTTTCTCAAAAATCAGCTCCGACGATTTTGCTTCTGTACGTAAAGTACAACTAGCATGCATTACATCCGCATTAGCGGTATTTTGCTTGAAAGTAGGCTACACATTTTACACATTTTAGTTTACTGCTTCAAGAAGCTTGAATAATATTTGTAACCAAGCAGACTTAGAATACACTTTTCGTTAACTGAAATGTAAGATATAATAATGATAAAATACATAGGAAGACAGCAAACGCACTGCAGATAAGAAAATACATCAATTTCTGTCTACAACGAAATTACATTTACATAACACTTTTACTTGGAAAGTTGAAGCGATTGTGAGAGGACGTGCAGGGAGCTCGTGTGATCGTGTGAAACGGAACGTGTGTGGTTCCTCGAAAACAGATTGAGCTGAAATAGGGAATGTTCTTCAGGAAGAAAATAGCAATTTAAAGCAAGAACTCCAAAACATAACGCTATTAATCTCCCAAACTGATGCAATAAATCCCTGACGAATATGATCATAATGAAATGACAACTGCCGAGGCAAAAATTGAAGAGCTTGAGAATGAAAAAGTAACTCTACTATATAGAAATACTACTTTGATTGAAACACTGAAGGAAATGGAACATCAACCGGAAAGGGAAAACACATAAAAGCTGAATTGATACAAGGCTTCCAGGAACATGAGGAGGAAAACGAGAAAGTACTAAGTAACCTAAGGAAAGAAAATATACGACTACAGGAAGAAGTTAATAAACTGAAACGTAATAGGGAGGAGATGAATAAACTTGCGCGGGACCCTAAACATATTAATCATTCTGAAACTCAAACAGGGAGCTCTGAAATATATGGAACAAACCATTCTTAAATTGGCTCAACTGAAGATTAGACAGGACCAAAAAGAAAACTCTGTGAAAACACTACAAGAACTACTACAAATACACCCTGATAAAGTAACACAAGTGAAGTCCCTAGCACCTCCACCTACAAATGTACCTATGACTTCTAACGTTCTTCAAGCTACAAAGATATACAAAGCCAACAAAGTGAACAGAAAATTAACGGGAAAAAAATCACTGCCCAAGAAGGTCGATAACAGAAGTGAAAAAGCAACTTTTAAAGTACACAAAGGGCCTTCCGATATTGCAAAGAACTGGAAAAAGGAGAGAGCTCTCAAAAACATTGAACAAGACAAAACTATGTTCAAATACAAACCAACGCCACTTAACAACTAAGCCTAATACGGCTGCTAATGGCATAGAGGTAAATTTGCCCAGGGAAAACCCCCCAACCCATAGTGAAGAAGGCTTCAGAAGGGGCAATGCAGATGTGGAATCAATTAAACATCAAAACAACCCAACTGGAATGGAAGTCTCATCTGAACAAAATGACCTTTTTTAGAACTATGCCAGAAGAAGAAAGTCAGAACATTGACAGGATAGGGAGTAAAATTGACAGACTGAATGACTGTTTAATTACCATAGCTCCAGAGAAATTGATAATCACGAAACATGGACTTCATGAAAGGGACTTAAAGAACACCAGAATAGAGAGATATACACTGATTGGCTCATATAGTAGAGAGCATCATACAAAGGGTGACGTTTCCGTTTGTATCAATATTAAACTCTATAATATTACAACGTGTACAATTATGTCTAGTAAAAGTATTGAATTACTCTGTGAAGTGGGAGCAGTTAAATTAAAAACGAAAAATGAGGACCTTTGTATCATTGAAGTGTACATGCCAGATAATAACCTTGATGATGCCTTGGAAGTGCTGGGCAATGTAATGGATGACATACCCCTCTGGCGTAGTACAGTAATTATGATGGGTGACATAAATATTGATAATATTAAGTTCTACAACAATGAAACAAAATTGACAGAATTCCTAAATAATATGACATGACTAGATTGATTCTTCCTCCAACGAGGATCACCTCCCAGAGTTCTATAGACTTTGTCTGTTCAAACTTAGATCCATCGAGAGTAGATGTTGAAATAATCGACACAGGCCTCTCTGACCATACTGGTCCGTTGTGCCTGGTAAACATCCAAAACAACCAGAAGATCAACTCTCAATTCTGTGAGAAGACACCTCAACTTACAATATCTAGGAGAACTTAAAAAACAATTAGGAAAACAAACGTTGAATGAAGTGTATGACACTCATAATGTGGAAGAGGCATATGACAATCTCTTAAAAATTATCACTACACATGCCTAAATGCTACCTGCCCATTAAAGGTATAAAGAATTAAATTAACAGGAAGGAAGAAAGCTTTCTCTGATAGTGAAAGCTCTAGACCGAGAAATGCTTTCCTGCAAGCACAAATGGTCTTCCTGGTCAGGAAGACCAGAACACACACAAGAAACATCTAAGAAAAAGAAAGATTATGCCCTGAACCTTAAAGTCAATAGAAGGGGGAAAATGCTGATTTTATCTTCTCTAGTAAAAATGGCCATTGAGTGACCATCTGTTGGCACCAAACAGCCATTCATTTCAAGTGGCCACCAATGGCCGTTTAGCGATAACAGGTGACCACCCAATGGCCATGTTTAATAATTATTGCAGAGATGACATGATGTTTGCCCCCCCCTCCCGCCCTGCTCAAAAATATTTCACCCTCCTGCTCAAACACGTGGTTACGCCCTTGACATCATGTATTTAGGACATTGTGTTAAGAGGAAAAAACAATTTGAGATAACTGGCTTATAAGTACCAGAAGGAAAAGGCCAGTTCTGGTGAATCAGTTATATCTTTCTCTCAATTAGCATGTTCTTCAAAACCTAATTTATTTCAGAATCCGTGATGATTATAATATATTGAATATGTAAAAATGAATAAATGTTGGTGCTGGGCTGCACCGACCCTGCGCTCAGCTGTGCATAATATTGGTGAAGATCAATTTTTTCTCGCTCCCCTCCCCTTTCCACTCATTGGACTTACCAACTTTGTTCATATTCCTTAATATTTTTAACGTAAATAATGTATCTACGAGTGAAACAATGATTCACTGGTGAACGGTGAATAATGATGTCATCTACGTTTCTTCTAGGCTATAACTTCTATGCTTCATGAAATATTTTTACATAATTAGGTAAAACAAAATTTCACCGACTGTTTGTTCTTAATTATACATACTTATGCACACTACATTAAAAAAATGTGATCTGTGCGGTCGCACATTTTCGCGCTGACCAGCCGCCTCTAGTAAATGAAGAATTTAGACATTTGAGTGTCACGGAGTAATTTTTATGTGTGGTTGGTGCTCCTGATTTATTCGCGCGACGTCCAGCCGGTCCCGGCACCGCCGAAGAACTTCCATTGTCAAGACCTGGTCAAGACAAGTCTGGAAACGTCAACGAGTTGTTGCAGTTGCCAGATTCTGCCTGAAAGCGACAGGAGCTGAGGATACTGTCGTAAGAAAACCGACTTACAAACTTCCGTCGACTTCTTGTGTTTCCTGGCCTATGCCGTTCCATCTCAGGTTTGTTTTCTTAACATCGGGTGTAGTACATGCGTTCCGCGAGTAGTAGACTATGCGCGAGGAGCATGATCTTACTAAATGAGTGCTTTTATTGCAGATTGTGTTAATCTAATGCTAGTAAGTGGACATCATGACATTCAGTATGACTGGGAATGTCGATGACAATTGGGTCAAGCGTTTTATTGTGTCTGATCCGAAATCACATAATTTGGGATTTACTATTTACAAAGTTACCAGCGTGGTGAGTTGTATTTCCTTATTGTAATGATTTGTGATTGTGATGTCTGAGAAACTAGTATATTTGAAAACTTCACCATTGCCATATCATACAAGTGTTATTCGAAATTTTGCACTTGGATCCCATGTATGGCTTTTACGATCTGGACTTGTTATCTGAGAAGGTAACAAGAAATATATTTATATGCCATGTTTATGGAAGCAGTACTCTAGATATCCTTAAAAGTTGTGTATCATTGTGTATGAATAGAAATGAGAGAGAGAAATTATGTATACTCAAACTTATTCATAATAAATTTAAAAAATATGACAGTTTGTATAAGGTGACCTATTGTCATTATCCAAGCGCACATATATGCTTGTGAATGTAAATTCATTCTTGACCTAGTCATTTATTATATTAAAATCTCTCTTCATTATACTGATGTTAATCGGGTTGATGTGAACAAGGGCATGTGACTGTAAAAAAATTACAGAATCATTCCTCAATTGCTGCCCATCGTTTTCCAGTCCTGGTGTGAATAGGCATGGAAAGCAACATAGTAATTAAAGTGAATGTAATGGTAATCAAATATTCATTAGAAATACAGTTAGGATGTGACTGTATTTGCCAAAGGCTTGTAAATGTAGTTCTTGCTATTTGTGTATAATTTATCTTATTCATTATTACCATTCCCATCATTTTACATTTACTGTTCTCTTTTCAGTGTTCTAGATTATTTATGGAAAATATTACTGTTGGTTTTGGAATGATTTAATAGGCTGCATGTATTTGGCGATGTGTATGAGGAATTGGGAATAGACAGGAAATGAATTTTAAGTTGATGAAATTAAGAAATAATCTATCTTTTGGGAATCAAATCATCTTTTTTCTTGCCCAGTCCTAATTATACACCATTTGTGAGATAGATGAAGACCAGTAGTGAAGCATGTGGCAATTGAAGTATAAAATATATTGCTTTATCATCTGTCATAACTTGTGCATTCAAGATGTGCTAGGGAGTGAGAAGGTAAAATTATGGGAATGTTGGAGAATAGTCTTGTTCAAGGAAATAAAATTATTTTAAATATCATTTTTCAAATGAGAGGAGTGGTGGAGATCTGTACTAACTTTGGAACACGCTCATCTATGAGATCATTTGTTTATACTGTTTATTTCTGGTTTCTTCCATACTTCTATATAATACCGGAAAACTTTCTGTTGCAAAAGTATTTATTATTATTTTGATAGTCACTAGAGTTTGTAAGATGTTATTGAGGTAATGCATTACCATTGCACTTATCTATTATGTTATAGTAAGGAAAGTGGTTTGGTTACTTTGATATCAATTTAAATAAAAATGGTAGTCATATAACTAGAATGCTCGATATTACATAATGAATTTATTGATCAATTAGCTGTCTTATCTGTCCCAGTTTTGTACAGGTGCAATGTGACTGTCTGGTTTACCTGTACAAAACAATTATTTATAGTATATCCCATGACTTTGTGTGTTTTTGTTTTTATTGGTTTATGGGTATACTTTTCAAATTCAGTATTTCATTGCCAAGCACTTGCACTCTGCTTGTTCTTATGGGTGTCCTGCTTTGTATATTTCAAGGTATAGACCTTTGAAAGGTAAGCTAATGCAATTATGGAATGGTAATAGTTAAGCATGTGCTGATCAAGGAATTGTGCTGTTGAGATTTTTCTCAGTTTATATTTTCTTGTCTCCTCTTCTGATTTACTATTGGACATATTTTCTGTGTGCAATTTGAAAACCATAAAACTATCTTGCAGCAATCAGATCAATGGTATTCCTACTGTACCCTTAAACTTAATAAACAGAACTTTCAATTGTTTTGTTATGAATTTGATTATTATATGGATTTAAGTGTTGCGGGTTACTTGTAGATATTCATAAAGTTTTTATCTCAATTAAAGATTATTATTTATAGGAATATGAGTATTTTTAAATCATATAATTATGTGTAAATAATGAGTAAAGTCCAGAGAGACATAATAATTGTACCCAATAGAAGTGGTGAATCATACTGTACTGTCCTGTTTGCATCTTTGATTTTTGTGTATAAATATAATTAATTTTCTTGGAACTGATATTTTCCTGGAACTTTTTTATATGAATTTCTTGTGTAACCCATGTGTAGAGAGAGAGAGAGATACACTAATGTTAAAATCATGAAAGGGAGGGTACAAACCTAAAATACTTAGATATGTTTCTTTTGAAAAATCCTTTTGTAGCCTGAAGAAATAGTAATATTTAGTTTTCAGTTACGTAGTTCCACACCATGCCAGTTATACTTCATCAAAGTCAAGAGAGATGACAAATTGGATGCATAATGTACCCTATCCTTTATATCTGGGTTTGAAAATATGGTGGATGTTTTGTTTTCAAATTTGTGTGTGCTTTTGAGGAACTGGTAGAAGATTACGTCTGTATGTGACCATTAATAGAATCCTTATTACGTACTTCCTGTTTTTTGTTCTGCCCTCGCTAGTGTGAAAGGTGGTAGTTAATAATGTTTCTGATGTGATGTAATTTGGCAATATATTATGTACAGTAGACTCCTGTATGGTCATCAGGACCAGACCATAGTCAGGATTACAAAATGGCCAGACCAACCAAATATAGGGTACAAAGAAATAAAAATCTAAACTGAATTTGTAAAATAAATTCATGCCATAAAACATACATCCACCCTAGAACAATACTGGACTATATTTTCCATGAACAGTGATTGGAAGCTAGATAAACATTGTTTTCTTCATTTTTTAGTTTTATATTTGATTATTAATCCATGTACACAGTCATGAAAAGAATATCCTTGTCTGTTGCAACATCATTACAAGGCTCTTTTTAATTAATTCTCTTGTTTAATCACACAATTTGATTAGTATTGATTCAAATTTAAATACTACATTGAATAGTTTCTTTTTAAATTTTTTGCTTTTTTTGTTTGTTTTCTGGACACACATTATCTAATGTATTGTAGCTTTACTTTTTTATTTTTCCTCTTATGATTTACACACAATCTTACTTCTTGTTTTGTTCACACCTTGTGAGTGGCATTGTGTACTGCAGTGTCCACAAATTTTCACACTGCTGTGGCATACTTGCACCACATGCTCAAACTTGAGGCACTGGTAACACTGTATAGGGGTTATATACCCTTCAATTTGACATTTTCTCAAATCATAATTCTTCCCATGTGCATTATCATCTTAAACTCCTCAGAACCCATTACCGTAACTCTAACTTCACTTTTGATTGATCTCTATCTTTATATTACCCTTATGTTTGCCTTAAATTTTACCTGATTTTCACTGTTTATATTTTCCCTAGTTACTCCTATGATCAAATCGCTTTCCTGTATTCCTATCTTGTGTTCCTTTTAACTATTACCTTTGTTGTAATATGTTACCTATATTTGGTTTCTTCTTATTTCTCCTATTCTTCCAATTTGATTTGATAATTTGGAGGTGCTTGTTTCTATCATTGCATTCATACATCTTTTAATTTCATTTTTCTTGAGCTTTATATTCTTTGCTTTTCTTACTAACTAAAGTTCTTTTCCTCTCTGCCCCTGGTCTAACTTCTCCCCTGACTGTGTCTGCAGATGTTAAGTTAGTTTCATTCTTTGATAAATGTATACCTGCGTCAATGTTCCTTTTTTTTCTTTCTTGGAACATTTAAGCTTTTCATTCTTCTTCCTTAACCTTTCACTCTGTAATAATAATAATGATAATATAATAATGTGATGGTAATAATAATAATGATAATGTAATAATAATGATGATGATGTAATAATAATGATGATGATAATAATGTTTTATTTTATTTTTATGATGTTACATACTTTGGTAACTTAAGGTGGAGTCACTACAATGAAATATTAATTGAATGATGTGAGACACACACTATTTACATTTATACACTAGGACTAGTTTCGGAAGCTGTTGGTCCCGTCAACTCCTGTGGACTCTTCTTGCATGCCTACAGTGGCAAGTGGGTGTACAACCTTTGAAAATAAATTTTGTTTTTATGGAACCTTGAAGTGCAACAATGTAGTTTTGAAAAGATGAATAAATACTCTCTTAAGCCAGCATTCAAAATGACCTGTAACCTATTGGTGCCACTGCTGATTTTTTTATCTGTCCAAATTTAATGTTCCTTTTGTCTGATTTCAATGGTTCTTTTTGTCTACCTAATGTTAATTTTTTTACAATCTTTACAATTAATTTTGTAGATGCCTGATCCAATTAAAAGGGGTACTTTTTCTTTAAAATTTGCATTAATTAATGATGTGATATTAAATATATTGTGTGGTGCCAAAGTAATATTTACAGACAATTACACTAAAGGATTTTGTTTGAATCCTGCACAACATAAACATGTAATTATAAAAAATCTTGTGTACAGACTTGTAAACTACTTCAAGAATTAGATAACTTCAATGTAGAGTATAACATTGTCAACTTAGGTGGAAACTGGATTCTCCAAAACTTTGGTTGATAAGATGATTTAGAAATTTGAGACAAAAATGGTTTAGAAAGTAAAAAAAAACTATTTAAAAAAGTTGAAGAAATGTGAATTTTTTGAAAATAGTTTCTATCTTCCTGGCTTTTCATTAAGACTTTCAAAAGTTTGTAAAATATGTCTCTTACCTAATCAATCTTAAAACAAAATTCAAAGAAATATTCCTTTATCCACCAGAATGTATCTGATATTCACTGTAAAGTAAGTTTCTTCTAACAGTGTGAGGTTAACTGTACAACTGTAACACAATGTATATGATGTTGAACTGGAACCTCTGTGACATTGTATCAGTGTGTATAGAATCTTCAGTTACTGGCGTATTTACAATTATATTTTATAATACAGAAATACTCATGCATTTAATGCATTCCCATTGAGATGCAGTTTTTGTTAATGGAAATTATCTTTCATTAATTGTTACATCTGGAAACTGGCCAAAATGCCCATACATTTTACTTTCAAATAGTTTAAATAACTTAAACAAGCAAATAAAGAATTCATTGAAAGTAGTTTAGCTTAAACAGCTTACAATTACTAGCTTAGTTACTTAATGTAAGGTGAATGAAGCAATTTATTAGTTAGTTGCCTTGTTTTATGTCATTTTTTAAAATTGCAAAATCATAAGGAGTAAAGATAAATAAAATTATTTGGTGTTGATGGAAAAATGAATTTTGAAGTTGTTTTTTTATTACTACTATTAAAAAATACTTTTTGAAAGGGTTGATTAATTTTCATTGTTTTAATCACAGACCTTGTTGTATAGCTGAGTCAGTTGATCAGAATTATGTACAAATGGATTGAAACAAATGTGAGTGAAAATTCTCTAATATAGTTGACTCTATCTTTAGAATAAGGGGAAATATTGTCGTTTCTACTTTGAGAGTGGTTCCCACCCTATCTTCAGAATGGGAACAATTTTTTTAAGGAATGGATGGTGCATTTAATTCTAAAAAATCTAGTGGTGTAAAACCGTTGCACGTACTTTCACATATACTCCTAAAAAGTTTTTTGTAATGTAAGAAAAACTATTGTTCACCCCCCAAAAAATACATAAATTCACAAACATTTCAATAATTTTTGTTTGAAGAAAGTGTCAGCAAAATTGACTAAACAAATAGTGATAGAGCAAGAATGTTAAATGATACACTTGCCGAAATATTGAAGAAAATGGATTATCAAAAGAAACTTAGTACAAATTGGTTTTGAATTCAAAAGAAATCAAATTTCTAAAGTGTCCATAAAACTGTACAATTGATCTATGTCATTTTTACTGAAAGCATATGTAATTTTACAGTTTTGATAACACTTGCTCAACATGCATTATAAATAAGAGTATTCATTCAATCTTGTATATTCATGTAATATCACATGAAATGCAACACCCATGACATCTGATCCTGAAGCTACCACAGCAGATATACTCCTTTTTCCCAGAATAATTGAATATGAGGTTATCTCAAAGGGTTGCAACCAAAATTAAGAAGCCTATTTATTTGGAGATTTACAGGAATGGTAGATCTACAATACTGTTTTCTTTAGTATTACTCTTTGCTGTATTCAAAACTTGCACCAGCGACTAAAAATTATTTCAAGATACATTATGACAACTGTCTGATAAATGCTGTTAAACTTGTGACACAAGTTATATTTCACTGTAGACACATTTTCATGTAATTTTGTATTTGGTGTGGGTTTTCAGTTCTTATATCTGTTTTATCATTTATTTTATTTCAGTTTTCTCTCTCTGCTTGGTATATCTCCACTAATTAATAATTTGAAAGACTCCTGAAACTAAACTAATGTGGTAGAATAGCAGAGAGAATTTTTTTTACTGTGTATACACCAAATTTTAGTGAGAAATACTTCTTATGCAAATAAAACACATACTAATTCCACTTCCAAAATGTACTTTCATCTGTACATGAAGTACCTTTGAAATTGAAGTGATAAATATTCTAGAATATGTTGGGCTCTAATGACCTCAATGTTGACGAGCCCTAAAGCCCCACAAAAAAAAATCTAGACTATGCATTGATGAGAAGATTGTACGCTAAGTATAAAATATGAATGGACAGCATACTAAGAAACACTCTTTTGCTATTGGAGACATTCAAAACTGATGCTTCTGTCAAAATTTCGCATTTTAAAATTTACATGGTATTAATATTTTCCATATATTATGTGTAAGAAAAAGTAAGAAGCCTTCTTTCTTGCAAAGTCTTAATTTCCAAATTAAAAGTGCTTTGTAACCTTTTGCTACTTGGTTTTGTGGATCCTATAGCATAACTTCGAAAAGATTTCTTTCAAATTTGTCGAAATCCATTTTATCAAATCCAAATGATATACATGGAACCCACTGACTGCTACTTAACAAATACAGTAGAAGAAAAAATTAAAAATGAGATACCTTTCAATTTCTCAGCTTTCCATAACTTATCTGGAAAACTTGAACAGGAGTTTGGGGCTTTGGTTCCTGAGAAGTAGAAGCAACCACAATTGGTTAACGTCATTCATTCCAAACAAATATTGATGTGGTATCTATCCTCAGATATACTTGCCTCATCTATCCTTAAAAAATGTAGTTTGGTGGAAGAGCAGGCCTCTTGGCCTCAACATGATCACAATTCAAATGAAGTCTTGAAATAAGTAAATTAATGAACTGTTGTTTCAGATATAATTCTAGAATAGATTCTGTAATAACGACTTTTTAAGATTTCAAATTTTGTAATTCCAGGTATTCCCGAGGGGAGTACCAGAGGCTGGTACTAAAATTATTGTGTGGAAACGATATAGAGAATTCAGGAAATTGTATGAAGATATCTGTGAGAAACATGCCAAATTACATCTTTATGGCGAAGTTCCTTGGTTTCCGTCACGCACATTTTTTAACAGGTTAGATTGTTAGTGTAATGGTATTATGGCATTTCATGTCATAAGTTAGCTGAGTTTATTAAAATGTTCCTTCAATTCATAGATTTAATGAAGATGTAATTGAGAGACGAAGAAGTTCCGCCTGTGAACTATTGAAGTTCATAGGCTACCACCCTTTGTTATTTACAAGTGACATTTTCAAAACGTTTTTTGAGGTAATTCACTTTGAGATAATTTAAATAAAGACAGATTTTCTGTAACTTGTCAAAATGAGAAAGTTCCTTTTTAATAGGCTGGTTATTCTGATGCTGGTGCATCTCCTCGTACTGGCGCATCGCCTTCTCATTGTGGTTATTCTGATGTTGGTTTATCTCCTCCTCATGGTGGTTACTCTGTTGCTGGTGCATCTCTTCCTCATGCTGGTTCCTCACCTTCTCATGCTGGTTCCTCGCCTTCTTATGCTGGTTCTTTGCCCTCTCCTGCTGGTTCCTTACCCTCTCATGCTGGTTCCTTGCCCTGTTATGTTGGTTCCTTGCCCTGTCATGCTGGTTACTCACCTCCTCATGATGGTTACTCACCTTCTCATGCAGGTTCCTTGCCTCCTCGTGATGGTTCCTTGCCTCCTCGTGATGGTTCCTCGCCTCCTCGTGATGGTTCCTCGCCTCCTCGTGATGGTTCCTCGCCTCCTCGTGATGGTTCCTCGCCTCCTCGTGATGGTTCCTCGCCTCCTCGTGATGGTTCCTCGCCTCCTCGTGATGGTTCCTCGCCTCCTCGTGATGGTTCCTCGACCTCTCAGAGAATTAAGGATGATGACCAAAGAGTATCGTTGGAGGGCAGTTCTTTTCAGGTGAAATAATTGTACTATTCTTGTTTAATATTTTCTTATATGCGTTCAAGACCTCATCAAGAGAACATTTCTTTTAATAGGTTGATTATTCTGATGCTGGTGCATTGCCACCCTGTTATGTAAACGATAACCATACAGGACCACTTGATGGGAGTTCTTTTCAGGTAAGGCAATTGTACTTTTGTTGGTATATTAAGAATTAAATTCGATCTAGGTTACACCACTGAATGTTGTTTTAAAGTATGATCTTCTTCAGATTTAGTGTAAAGATGGAAGTTGTATGATAAGAAAATCAGAAGGCTGAAATTTAGTGATGTATGAAAAGGCAGTATATTTATGACTATCACTTCCTCTATTTCTTTCTCCTTTCTAATTCTTAAATATTGTGGCCTATTATTGTACTGGGAAAATATATTTTGTTCGTTTTGTATTTATAATTTTTCATTCAGGTAGTGAATTGTAATTACAACTCTCCTGAGAACTTACTCGATGGGGGAGGTTGAATCGTCTATGGTGAGGTGAAATTGGGTATGGACTGCAACTCAAACCTGGGAGCCATATAGCTCTCTGGGGGAGGTCCCGGTCTGTTCCCCATTTTGCATGTTTGTAGATGATGCAACAACTTATGAAGTTTTGAAACATACATATAATATGAGAATATATGTTGTATTTTTGTTAGTAAGAGTATATCATTGCATTACTTTTTTTGTAGATTGATGGTTTTTATGAGGATGATTCTTCAACATTTGGTGACTTGCGCATAGAATTGGTGACTTCGTTGAATTCTTCAGCTATCATGCAATTGGAAGAAGCTGATTATGCTGATGGTTCTTGCAGGTAGTTTGTGCTTGTTGGGATTTCAGACTCAAAAATTAATTTTTGGATTAAATTTAACATGATTTGTAAAAGTTGAACCATCTATTAATGGAGTGACTGAATATTCGCTCCGAAGCCAGCAGCTCAAATTTACCAGTAACAATTTTCAATAAATTCACCTCACTGCTAATACAATGTTTTTCATTCTAAGAATGTGCTGCCACTGCTAAGTTTTCAATTTGTCAAATTTTAGTCTTATTTCAATGTTTCTATTTTTTAGCCCAGTGTACACTTAGTTGCAATCAGTAATGTTTACAATATATTGTAAAGGTCAGAAAGTAAAGCATTAGCATGTTTAAGGTACCGTATTTACCTGAATATAGTGCCTCCTTATTTTAGGAGGGAAAACTTAGAAAAAAAATGGTGTTGAGTAAAATCTAAGTCTTTCTGAAGGGAAATGGTTGGCTCTGGTAAGTATAATTAGGAACAAACTTCAGCTCTACTTCAAATTTTTGTGCCACTGCTTTATTTCCTTGTGTCCAACCTTAATTTAGGTCTCGCAGAAGTTGGCGTTGAAGCATCTTCGATCACTGAACATTCATTGTGTCAAAGAAGATCCCTCTCTCGACAGAATCGTGTGACGGCAATCTGTCATTCCTAGATGGCTTGGCCTAGTTATGTGTCCATTTCAAATGAGCGTTAAATCCTGTGACCATTGTCGATTCAATCGTTTTCACCCATGAAACTTAGAATGAGCAGTTTTATCATCCTAAACTCCAAACATAGTCTCCCCACATATTTCTGGATATTTATTTTTTTGAAAAAAGGGGGACTGTATTCAGGTAAACTGCCGGTTCCCAGAAGTTAATAGCAAAAACATATTATACACTTTTCTCAACACTAATACAGATATTTTAAAAAGATATTCTTAGAATCCAATTCTTTCTCAAGGGAGTACCTCTACTCGAACAAGCTCCTAGCAGTGGTTCTTAAAATCTGCCCTAAATTTATGAGAGCCATTATTCAGTCACTCATTTCTTTTTTCCCTTCAAATTGTATGGTTAAGTTTTACTTATTTGGACTATTGTGTGTGTTAGATAATTCTTTGATTGTTAAAATTTTGTTAGAAAGTAATAAACTCTTATTTATCTTCAGTGTGTATAGTTCAATATTTCTTTCTAGGGATGAGGTAAAGAAGTTATTATTGAATATCGGAGAAAATTGGGATCATCCACAAGAGTTTGCGAGTTCTCAGATTTCAGAAGAACATATTTCATCTACTCACAAAGACTTTTCTCCTGACAATGTTCTTCAGGTAAGGTGCATGCTGTTATTACTGTCTCTTATANAGTAAATTCAAGTTTTTGAACTTAGATTGGATAATAGGTCAGGTTTGATATATTTGATTTCTAGAAGTGGTTAGCATTTTGGAACTTACGTAAATTATTTGTAAAAACTGAAACCTCGTGTACTTCAGTAAGTTAAACGAATTGTGAAATGTGCAGTATTTTCACCTTGGTTAGAAGTTTATTTTTTCTTCTTTTAAAGGCATTTCAGCTCAGTGTGAACCTTGACCTGCTCAACAATCTCTTCATTTCTTCCTTTCCATAACTAACTTCCTCCAGTTCCTGATCTTCATTCTTCTTAATCTTCCATGACGTCATCTTCCCATTTGATTTTGGGTCTTCCTTTTGGCCACGTTGCAGTCTGCATCCAATGAGAAACTTGACTCGAGTGTGAGGTTAATGGGCAAAATGTAATTCATCTGTTAATATTAGTTTTAAATCATCCCAGCTATCATTTATACATTTTACAGCATCATTAACTGATTGACACATCATCATGTACATTTTGATGTAAATTTGAAAAAATAATAGGCCACAAAAGAAATTGTGTCCTGAAAAACACACATATAGATACTTCAAAATTTGCTACTGGAGTTATTGATTTTGTCCCCATTTCCTGTTACTATTTAGCTTGATATTATCAAATCCATAGCAAACCCAGGATACCAGACCAATTTATAAATGAGATTATTATGGTTAAACTCAGAAATTGGTTCTGAGAATCTTAATCACAGACCTGGAACCAAAAACTTTAAAAGTGGCCCTTCCCTAGTTATTTGTTTTCAATTTTTCAAATAGCCTACCACTGTTCATTCTATTCTATGTTTCATTCAGTTTTCTGTATTAGAACTTGCTACACTTGCTAATGTATCCTTACAACCTTTACCTTTTCTTAAACCCTCCATAAAGGTGATTTATTTTCCCTGAGAATATTTAAATGTGATAATAAGATTCAACTCTGTTCTCTTTTGATCAAGAGGGTAATGTATCAGAAATGATGTATAATCTGAAAGGAAAATTACTTTTATTTAATATTTTTGTGATATATTTCAGGATGCAAGGTCTTCAGTTTCTCCTGATAGAGCACCACATATGAACATGATGGAAATTGATGCGAATCAGGTTGACTCCTCGACTTCGGTAAAATCTGTCACACACAACCTTTCTCCCTTGCATTCTAATTCTGATCCTCCTGATAAAGTTGGTCAACATGTACTTTTCAAAGCTTGGATTGGAGAAGATGTAGCTGTGAGGCAGGAGATGATTGGTAGCTATAGCACTGCTGTGAAAATGTATGATTATGCAATTCGAGTGCTTACGGATGGTGTCACAGGTGAGGGATCAGAGTTATATAGAATGAAGTTAAAGCTAAAAGCCAGGTCCATATTCCTGCTAAACATGTAGTTAAAGAAAAATATTTAGTGCAGTACAACCTCTTTACTCCAGCATGCTTTGGACCTGAGGCATGCTGGATTAGGTATTTTTTTGTACTGTAGCTATTCTCTGAAAATGAGGATTTCAGACTGAATGAATGACTGTTATATACATATATCACTATTTATATTATATATTTTTCATATAAATTAAGAACAGAAATGATATACGATATAATGATATTTTTCAATAACTATCTGGATGACAGATAAATCCTTTTATAATAGTTTCTCATTCTGACTTTAAAGTTATCTTTCCTATCAGTAAATCTCAAATTTCTTGATCTTGTACACTAAAACCTATTAAGAACTATTTCTTTCACTATTGTTGATGATATGTTTCAATTTTGAATATGACCTCTGTTTTGAATAAGCCTCAAATCATGGATAATTATAAAAGGGAATAGCACAATAGAAAAAGGTAGCAGACAGACAGACACACACTTTCACATTTATGTATTAGTACAGATTATTTTGATTATTGTGCCACTATACTAACAAGGGGGCTTTCGACAAGTGCAGGTCAAAAGTGGTATACTGAATCATATTGACAATATAATGTCCTGACTAAATATTAGGGACAATGGAACACTGGAATGCAGTGAAAAAAAGTACAAAAAACTGATTCTTTTCGTATGGTGAAGAGCCATTTTTGTGGGTCTTGTACGACTTCGAACTTGCATGCAGATGAGCAGCGACAGCTGAATCATGTAGCTGGGCTTTGATTTGTTCAACATCTAGGTATCTTCACTATTCAAGGAAGAAAAGCAAAATAAAATGTGATTTTCCATTTTGCCAAAATGTTTGATTAATATTTAAAAAGCATCTTAAAGAAATACTATAAATGATGTAGCTTCAAAAGAAACCAGAAAGTTAAATCATCAGTTTAAACTCTCTCTACTCCATTCTAGTCCAGTTACGTAACATTTAACAGAACTAGCACCTGAGCTGAATGACAAATGAAGGAAATAAGGAAAAAATACTCTACTCTGTAATGCTGACCTAGTTTTTCTCCATTGTAGTATAATGTCACTGGTACTTTAAATGATATAATGAAAAATAATATTTTCGTATTTTAACACCAAAGGCAAAGAAATAAGTTTTTTTTATTAAGGTCATACAAATGTGGGTAAGATCTTTTATAAAGTGATAGATATTCATATTTTGTAATATTAATGAGATTCAGTATCTGAGAAGGATATTGAGGAGGTATCAAGGCATGCAATGCAAACTTTTGGCAGCAGTTGGTGAACATTTACTAAAAGAGTTATGGCCTGTAGTGAAAAGGGTTGACTTTCCTCCAAGGAGTAAGCAGAAAGTAGATGCCAAAAATTGGCAAAGTTCTCAATTTTTTTTCAGTGCCATCCAGTATGTGTCATTGCCACTGATATTTTGACAGGACATTCAAATAGTGAATATTATTCAGTATTTAAAAAATCAGGGTCACTTTTGACCTTCACTTGTTGAAAGTTCCCTTGTAAATAATACAATAACAAAATAAAACATATTCAAATTCAAGAAAACCTAACTAAAAGAGCGATATTATGGTGCGATAGGTACACCTGTAAATCAAATGCTATCAACTCTGTACTTCATTTCAGTCAAACAAATAATAATTTACTAAAGATAAGTATTCATCCAAAACTTACTAAAAAATTCATGTAGAAAAATTAAATTTTGTTGTGAACAAATAGGTAAAGGAACAGGACAAACAAAAAATGTAAAGTTGACCAGAACAACAAAGGGACGAAGAAAATTATTCTTGAAAGGATAGACTATGTTAAATGACCCACAGAATAAAAAACAAAAAATATTTCCATGTTTTTTGAAAATCTGGAGTGTACCTCACTCAACTTTCCAATTACAATTTATAACAAAAATTCATGGAACTAAACACACTACAAAACATAAAAATTCAAGCAAAAAAATACAAATAATAATAATATACTAAAAATATTATACAAGGTGATATGTTTCTTAGATCAATCGGATGCAAAATATATATCATCACAATACATAGTATCCTAAAAACCAAAGTATCATGTTCAAGTAAAGATTGCACTATCTTCCAAATTGAACTCTTTGGAATTATCTTATTTGCAGATTGAAATAAAGTTCCTCCAACATTATTTTTTACTCATTTTTTGTGTAATAATTTTTTGCTGTATCTCAAAAATGGTGCGACGTACAGGAATGCAGCTTAGCAATCTGTACACTGCATTACTGACTAATCAAAATGCTCCTATGCATATTTTCAAAATTTTGAATATTAAGAAACCAGAAGTAAGAGCGGTGTGTAAATGAAGTCAGAATGAGCTGTCCAGAAATAGACTTCTATTCCCAATGTATTCAAAGTCAAATCTCAAGTTTGGTTTTGACACATCAATTTGTTCATAAGTTATCAGGGGAACAAAATTCTTAACATACACGTATACTACATTGGACGTCATTGCCAAAATATAAAAATAGACTGTCCTGGAGCCAATTCGTAAAGATCTGAAGAGAGATCAATTTTTTTTTGACCGATTACATTCTGTGTAATTGGAAAGTAAAAAACAAATTGTTGGTTTTATTAGAGTGTCTTTTTCATGTGACTCCCATGTGTACCTGCTGGTTGTTTGGATATATTAGTATGTTAGTTTTCAATGTAGCATGAAGTTGGAAAGAAGCAAAAGGCGTGAGATGCTACACACACAAAAAAAAAAAGTATATTGATTGGATGTATATATTCATTTATGATAACTGGGAAAGCGAAATTAACATTATTATTATTATTCAATTGTTCAAAATGTGCTTGAGTGTGGGGATATTGTGGTAATTGGGGGGGAAAAAACTGTTGTGCATGTCTTGCTACTCTGATGAATTTCAAGGTATTATCTTACAAAATTTAGTTTTGAGAAGGGAAACCAAAGCAATTGAAAATCTTCAGAAATATTCAGATTCTGCTCAAATGAGACTTCTCAACTGTTCTGTATTTTTAAGCAAATGGTCGAGATTTTCATTATATTTTAATTATTTATAGGTCATCTTGTGAAAATATATATATATATATTTTTTTTTTTTGCAGGTGTTACAGGTCCTAACCATAAACGAAAAATTGAGCTTCGTGTTCAGAAGTTCATGAATGAAATCAAAAAACTAAAAGCCCTTATAGCTGGAGAAAGAGATTCAGAGCCATCTGCAAAGTATGTTTCACGCATGGTGACGGGTTTAGGTGCATTTAAAGTGTTAGGCATTGTTAAGTCGCCCAAGGTAGTTTTGGCAATGAACAGGGACAGCCAAGAGTGCTATATTGTGAAGGTGAGATTCCTTTTCTGCATGTCTTAATTTACTAGCTGATTACCCAGTGTTGCCTGGGAATTTTTCAAATTTATAATTATACGAATTTAATACAAAACATGACCATGAACATTACACCATCTCGTGGGAACTGCGCCGGTCTAATTTTCACTTCCGAGGCATGACACGGCTGCACCATTTCATTGACATTTTTGTAAAATCTAAACTGTTCATCGAAATTGTATGATTTAAAGACATTTCTTCTTTGTTAAATGCAGAAATCAAATAATTAATTAAATATGATGATTGATTCTTTCCTTCATAAATTGCTCTCTTAAATTGAAGTATTTTACTACTTCTATTTTTAATAACGTTATATCTTTAATTTTGGTTAATTTTTTGTAGATAGACATTTTCTGTTGTGAACTTTTTTTTTTAGAACTCTTTGAGGTGGTCACTATTGCCATTCATAGTTGTCACCTATTTCTAACAATTTAGGCAGTGCAAGCAAATATAATTCTCTTTTTTCCTAATTCCATCAACATTTATTGTCAAACCATTTCTATCTTTTTTATCACACATTTTAAAAAGAAAAGTTAGCCTTTGTTCTTCCTGGAACTATCTCCTTGCCAAATTTCATATCGATCAGTTCAGGGGTTTAGCCGTGGTCAAGTAGCACTCTTTAGTGTTACACATTTATTTATTAGTATGGATTTAAACTTCGCTTTTTCTATTTACATGAATAACAAAGTTTCAGCAATTTCTGCTCCTGAAGCGCTGATAGTTCTGGTGATGTTACCTTTCAATATACTGCTGAGCAGAAGAGTGTAGGTTTGATCCCTGCTGGGCGAGGTTTTCAGTTGGGATTCCCCTCCCCTCCAAATCAATATTAAATCAATGTTGGTTTGACTCGAATTGTGTGGTTAGGTGGAAGAGCTTGATGACCTGAACATTGTAAAGATGTTAGGAAATAAAACAAATAGCTCAAATTTGGATCATTCCTCTGGAAATGGAACATTTTTATTTTCAACTATCAGAATTGGTAGAAATTCTCCAATTCATTTTTCTTACAACATAAGTGTTTGAGAATCAAAATAAATTATTAATACAGTTTCTTTTGCATGAAAATTTGAAATGTAACTTTAATCCTAGGGAATCTGAATGAAGTTCAAAGTTTCTTAAATATAACAAAATTGTTTCAGAAAGGTTTTAATAATTCTAGTTGAAGTCTTCTCAATTTAACAAAGTTTGTAATTGATCAGCTATCACTAAAAGATAAATTTTTTCACATTGATATATGCGTGTAAATATATATTTGAAAAACACAAAATCATTATTTGATATTTCAACAGAAGAATTATGAACAAGACGGAACAATACCGGCATATATATAATCATTATTCAAGATAACCATGCAATTCCAAATCTTGGTGCATGCAGTAAAAATTAGTGCAAGTTTAGTTGAACTGTACAATAATATTGGAATGCTGGTATTGTTCCGTCTTGTTCATAATTCTTCTGTTGAAATATCAAATAATGATTTTGTGTTTTTCGAAGAATCAAAAGAGAAGATGACATTTGTGATACTTGTCATCTGCAGCTTGCTGCGTTTTTGTGAACATGGCAAAATTAGGATTAAAGTTAACTATGATAGTGACACTGCCTTCCTGCCTGTTGTAAACGTATGTATGTATCTTGTTTTGGCCAGCTAAGAACCATGAATGATGAGCACCAGTAAGACTCAGTTTTTTTGTGTGAGTTTACTCACTAGACACATTGTGAATTTTACCAAGATCGGAGGAACAACATCTAGATAGGATCCAGATTGCTGTATCTGAGTATTACAACTGCGGTTGTTAGTCACAAAGGGCGGTAGTTTGCCGCAGAGGGTGAACTTTTCATACATCATAGCTATTTAAACTGAGACATGGAAATGAAATGCTACAAATTTTATCTTGCCCCACCTGGGAATTGAACCCGGGATAGGACTCTAATGAACTTGCTGTTGACGAACCCTAACCCCCACCCAATGGACCTGGGATGATTTGGTGATGTGCAATCACGCTGACACCGTAGCCACAAAGGGGACACCTGTTGTAAATATTAAAAACTTAAAATGATTAGGTTTCACAACTTTCTAATAAAAGAATATAATTGCTATTTTATCATGTACAAAAATGATTTAAGCTGCCACGAAGAGTTAAGTGGGTGTCATTGTGAGGTAATACTTATCCTGGGCAAAACGTATTTCTCTGCAACTGAAACTTTTTCATTGAGCTCCTGAGTGAAAACCATTATGAACTGGATTCCAATACTGAAGCTAAAACCTCAAACAATAATGACAAACGAACTGTTTAAACAAAGATGTTGAGAGTGAAACAGAAGTTTTACCCAACAGTATTTATACCTGATCATGCTGGTTTTCTGGGAACCATGGAGAGTTGTACTGTTTCTGTTTTATGTAAAAAATTGAAAGAAACACTTCATGAATGGGGAGGACTAGTAAAAAAATATATCAAAGCATGTATCAACATAAACTATGTCACCTTGGGCCAAATGAATCAATTACGTACATCTTTTGTTTCAAAATTCATTTCCAAATCTAAAATAGGTTCTTGAAACTTGGAATTTCACATTTTAAGTCTACCACCTTTGATTTCAATCCTGGAAAACAAAATAAATTGTGTGTACTGATAAAAAAATTGACATATTCTTAACTCCAATATTTTCAATATCTCGCATACATTTGCTTGATTATTCTTTAATAAATTCCATCACTTGGCAATTTATTAAAAGTGTTCTTCTTACTCTTGACTTGCGATATCTCCTCTTAGTTTATTATTGCACACGATACAATTATACCCAGTTTTGAGAGGTCTAAAACTATGGTCCCATGTCATGTGAAATAATGCACTTTTCTTAACTAGATTTCAACAGTTTTAAAGTTAAAATTCAAAATATTCTTTGAAATTTAAAAGGTCGCAGATTTATGTGTATCAGTTTTTTCAAGATTTTGAGAATACGTGAAATAATGATGCTTACTACCGTATTTACCAGAATATAGTCCCCCCTTTTTTCTTTGAAAAAATCGCCCAAAAATCCGTGGGGGACTATGTGTAGAGTCTAGAACGGGGAAACTGCTAATTCAAGTTTTCATGGGTGATAATGAGTTAAGCAAGCACAAGCCATATATGTAATAATACAAAGAACATCAATCAATGATGACTGGAATTGACGTTCATTCGAAGTAGAAACTGAACTGGTCCGTGTCATCTAGGAATGACTGACTGTAACACACTATTTCTTTGAGAGAATGGGATCTTCTTTGACACAACAAAAGTTAGGCAATCAAAGATGCTTCGATGCTAACTTCAAACTGCAAGTCTGCTCAGACACACAGAAATAAAGCAACAGCATGAGAATTCGAAGTAGAGCCTGCCCGTATGGATCTGTCTGTTGTTGAACAAAAGAAGATGAACTGCACCAGTTAGCTGTTCATTTTAATGTCCTTTTCATTATACTTACTGGAGCCAACCATTTCACATTGAATTTTGAATGAGCATTTCCCTTTGGAAAGACTTTTTAGAAAGTTGATTTTTCTCAACTTCATTTTTTTCTAAATTTTGCCTCCTAAAATGAGAGGGGAAATATATTCAGGTAAATATGATACAAATCCACTTGTAATTTATTGTAACACTGAAAGTACACTAACCCTTTTAGTGCTCCATTTATTTATTTATTTATTTAAACCAGAAGTTTATATGAAACTTACAATATATTACAATAATAAATTTTTACAATATAAGTTCCCAAAGATGCTCATATAGTAACCTGTGTTGGGGATCTGGCAACTTAAAACTATAAAGTAAATAAAAAATAAAAATGAATCAATTAATTTTAATTAAATTTTTTTAAATCAGTTGATTGGCACAATTAAAATAAGTCAAAAGAGATTGGCCAAGTGTAATACAACATTATACATTTGATACAAGAATCTTTCACGTAATTAAATCACTTTTATCGTATATATTGATATATCAAAAGTAATGTGAAACATTATACATATTCTTTGATCTATTTTTTAAATTTGTTTTTTACAACCCCTTTGGAATAATACATAACTTAATATTCATTTGGTAAAAGGTTGAATAATAGCAACAATCAAACTATTCTTATCGCTAATTTTTTTACGTAAAATAGAAAGAGGGATGACTTTATTCTTGGTTATACTAGAAGAGCCAATTAATTTATTTCTCAAACTAGAATAGTGGTACAAAATTGCATCCAAAGAGAACTGCTGTCTGGTATTTAGTGGATAAGAAGTTTATGAATCTGTTTTTGGAGACTATTTTGTGTATTCTAGTTTAAATTGAGATTAAGGTCAAAAATAACCCCATGGTATTTAACACTATCAACTCTCTTTAATGGTATATCATTCATTCTAATATCACAGTTAGAAGGGACACTATCACAATAGTTCCCAAAGGTTATATATACTGTTTGATCAATATTAATCGATAGTTATTACAACACAGCCAAATAGATATATATTCAAGCTGTTTATTTATTTTACAAACTGCTTCCTGCCATGAGTCAGTAATTACCACCATAGCCGTATCATCAGCATATGATATTATGGAATCATCTTCCACTCTTGTCAATAAATCATTGACAGAAAGCAGGAATAGTAATAGACCCAAAATTGTTCCCTGTGGTACACCAATTTCTACTATTTTGAAATCAATAACTACATTATTTATTTTAACTCTTTGTAATCTATTCTGAAGATAACTTTCTACGAGTTTAATAGCTGTTCCACAAATACCATATCTGTAAAGCTTTTAAAGTAAAAGTGTGTGGTCCACAGTATCAAACGCTTTTGCCAAGTCCACAAAAAAAAAACTAATGTAGGCTTACTACTATCAAGGCTATTATATAATATATCAGCAATAAAATTAATTTTTTGTACCCATATTTTTAAGAAAACCAAACTGTTTTTTAGAAACAATTTTATATGATAATAAGAAATCAAGTAAACTATTGCTGATAATTTTTTCAAATACTTTTGTGAGATTAGATATCAATGAGATCGGTTGGTAATAACTAAGAACTTCAACCCATTTTAATATTATTCCTAATAATCATGGCATGCTGTGACTTTATTAACACTGAATAAATTAATACCAGTTAAGTTCCTTTGTCCACAGTGCCATTAACTTGAAATCACTAATAATCAGAGTGCTTCCCAGCAACTAACAACTAAAAATAATTTCTATGACAGAAATAAATTATCTCGAATTAGGGAAAGATGGTTGATTGAATAATACAATAACATTTTATCAACAAAAAAATATTAATTGTAAATAATGAATCAACTGAGGTCTGATTGATAAAAGACAAATTCCAAAATTCAAAATTGATTACACCAGAGCATTGGTTGAAATTTGACAATTGCAGAAAAAAAAATCATCTCAATTAAATTAGCCCAAAACACTTCAACAAAATTGTACATTACACCTGGAAACTAACTTTAGAAGAACACTGTTCCGTCAATCGAATTCTTAAGATTGTAAAAGTTCATAGTCATATTACTACGCCTCTCGCAGGCAAAGTTCCCCCCGACACATAGACTGAAATAGTTATATTGTACTCTTTAGTTTGTATACCTCAGTGGTGTCTTCTCTCTTCCTCTTGAAGCTTCTGGCAAGTAGGTGAAGTTAAAATTGAGCAACGAGTTATCTCTCTTGCTAAAAGTTCAGTTAACAAACAAACTGCTTACTTGAGAAACATGACTAAATTATACATTAAATACTTTAGAATCCTAAAGGCATTACTATAGCACCTCTCTCTCCATATTATTTTTGCACATTTGCTCTGAAACGCTCATACTGTCCCTAAGTACTGCAGCTAATAGTTGTTGCAGCTGTCGTCTGAGAATAAGGAGGAGGCCAGATGCCTTGCCCCCTTATGCTGTAGAGCGCCACATTTGGGTGGTGGGGAGGGAGGAGTTGCCTCTTTGATTGGATGCCCTGCTCATGGCTGAGGTGGAGCAGGGTAGCGCTTTCGTGACAACTATTGCTTGAACTTCACGTTGCAAAACACCTTTGCCTCACCACATGGTTTTCAAACTCCATTGAGGATACTAATTGTTCATCTCAATATTGAATATGTTCATACTGATTTGACTAAAATAAATGAAGCAGAAAGTACTACTTTCAATATATTTTAAGATTAGAAGAAGAATGTTGTGCTTACAGATAAATCTTGATCTTTTTCTCAAAGTTTGTATCAGATCACAGCAGAGATAAAATCTGACACAATCACATCATTGTGTTGCAACAAGAAAGCACAATTGCGTAAAATTGAAGTCTTGTATTCAACTGGTATACCAACTTAAAGAATAACAAATGATTAAAATCTATAATTACAAATCATTATTTGTGGTTTTTGTTTTGTGAAATGTAGTTTTATGTATACATACACTTTATTGCCAAAGTGAACTGATTGCTTACACACTACTACCTCACTGCACAGTCTGCTATTTTAGATGATGAATACTTTTGTCTCATGTCACAAAATATCAATCTATATAAAATCAACATCAGTTTATAAATGGTAAAATTAACTATATGTACTATTTGGACTGACGGCTATCTAACAAAACAAATTTAAAGTTTTGCACCCATTCTTCCATCAAGAAACATAGTTCGTAACTTCATACAACTCTTTTCATTTGGAGAAGTTGATAATTTATACTTTAAATGTAAATTTTTTTTTGTGACATTTCTTAACAAAGAATTACAATTTGGTTTCAACTGGTGATGGTTATTTTCTCGTACTTCAAAGTGGGAGATATGTCGAGAAACATTAAAAAAATACTCTGGTCTTTCTACAAAAATAACTTCGTCAGAAGATTTATCCCTTGGTAATTCAGTGTTTATTTTATTAATAATTTGTAAATTGTGTTATTGGTAGTATTAGTAAACTGTAATTTTTGATAGAAATTAAAAGTTCTAAGTGTCGTTTTATGTTTTCTTTCTAAAAATAAAAAACCTGCTGGGAAAGTTCTGTTGTAATGATGAATTTTTAAAGCAAAGCAAAATAATTATTTAAATCAACTCGGTATTTATGAATTGGGAATGTTCCCAGAGATTTTTCTGCCTGGATATTTTACATCACTAATGGTGATCAGCAATGTAACACTCAAAGGTTTAAAAGTTACACCAATAGTTGGAAAAACAATTTCTAATAATTAAAACTTGTTATATTTTCTTTTTACAGTTTCTCTATCGCTCATCGTGTCCCTTAAATAAAAGTGCAGTTCCTATTCTCCCTTATGGTGTTCCATGCATGGTGAAATTACAATTTTATTACGAGACTGAATCTACAGTCTTCCTTTTTCTTCAACATGCCAGGTATAGTATGTGTTCTTTCTCATGAGTTTGTTTTTCATGCAATTGTTTATGCAAGAAATATCCTTTTCCTTTTTCATGAACTTTCAAAAGCTGACACAATTTCTATTAAATATTTATTGTTTTGATTTTCGACTGGGAGTTCTTTCCTTTTCTCTCTCTCTCTCTCTCTCTCTCTTTCTGCATCTCTTCTATCACTATTTCTTCTTTCTCACTCTCTCTTTCTTTTTCTCACACTCTCTCTCTCCCCACTCTTATTTCCAAATTATGCTATTTTTATAATCCTAACAACTCTTCACTGTATACTAATTTTGTTTTTCTTTGAAACCTAGAATGCATTTTATCCATTTCTGTATATTCATGGAGTTGCTGTGATGTAGAAGTAGTGATCTTGCTTCCTTGTATAGGAGGGCTCGGGTTTCAGTCCTCAGGTAAGGTCTGGGATTCTTATTTGAAAATTTTCTTTGGTAGTTGCTTTGGGATTAAATTTAAATTTACAAATTTTATCACAAATTCTGAAAAAATAAGTCCTTCAGTAATTTTCATTAGCACCGTAACCATATATTTGCAAGTATTGTCCCCCTTTTTTTTATTTTTTCGAAAAAATTGAAAAATACGTTGGTAGACTATTTTGAGTTTAGGACGGGAAAACTGCTCATTCAAAGTTTCGTGGGTAAAAATGAGTTTAGCAAACACAAGCCATGAGTGTAATGTAATGCAAAGCCAATAAAAAAATCTTTTATGCAGAGAAAACTGTTGAAATAATAATAAATTGTAAAAAATATCGTGATGGAGAATCATTGATAGACTATCGATGTGGTAGGATTTGGCGCTTATTCAAAATTGAAACTGATCTGGTTCATGTAGAACACTGTAAACATAGTGCCTTAGTCCATGTCGTCAAGGAGTGACCGATCGCCGGTACAGTGATACGATTCTTTCGAGAAACTGGGATCTTCTTTGACACTGTGAAAGTTGTGCTATCAGAGAAGCTTCGATGCCCACTTCAAACTGTGAGTTCTAAATTATTCTTAGGCACAAAAAATAATGCACAGTTACAAGAATTTGTAGTAGTGCTGAAGACTGGTGGGAATCTGGCAATGTCAAGAGGAGGAAATGAACTTCACCAGTTAGCTTTTCATTTTAAAATTCTTATGCTTCTCAGATGCTTTATGCCATTTAACATGGAATTTTGAATGAGCATTTCCCTGCAGAAAGACTTCAGATTTTGCTTTTTTTTCTTTCTTTTTCACTTTGAAGTTTTGCCTCCTAAAATAAGGGGGAGGACTACATTCGGGTAAATACAGTAATGCTCTGTTCTTTATAAGGAAAATTGAAGAACTTAAATTCATTATTGCAATGTAATTATGATTAAGAACATTACTCATAATTGCATTTCAATAATTTTTATTCTGTAATTTAATGAATTGTTGTTTTTTAAGGTTCTTTCATTGTGCATTACAATGAATGTATTTGGATCTTAAATGTCTTAGTGTTATTGTTGAGGAAGATCAGTGTCCTTCCATATTGTTCATAGGATTTTATTTAGTGAGATATGTGCTTAAGGAAGCTCTTTTGTTCAGAGTTGACAAATAAATAAACTTAGGTCAAAATTTCCCCAGAATTCCTTGGTGTATAACTTATTGTCAAATTTTTTAGATGTTTGTCTTTGAAAATGGACATTTTCTACATGGGGTAAATGAGTGAAACGTATTGGAATTATGTTCTTTTTATATTTTTTGTGGCTTGTGGGGAAAATATATTGTACTAACAAGTGAATGAACCGAGATTAAAATGGTGTTTTTAAAAATGTGAGTAATGGGTGGTAATATAGAAATTGCTTAAAAATATTTGGTGTTTCTTCTAGTAATGGCCACTTTTGCTTGCAGCACTTCATTTAAACGTGAAATTTGTATTTTAATTTAATGTCAATAATGGGAGATTAAAATTATATCTATTATATAACACCAGCAAATGATACTCCAATACCCTAACTTGCTTGAATTGTAATGAATGTAGTTATAAAGAAAATGAAAACAAAAACTAAGTTATTTGAATCTTTAATTTTGATGAAATAAGGAATATTGGAATTATCAAGAATTTCTAATTAAACAATTTCAAATTACAGTGGTTCCATTATGCTCTCAATTTATTTCAAATAAATTTTTCAATTGCTTGCTGACTCCTGAATCCATGTGAGAGCTTCCTTAAATGTTGATTTTCAGTGAATTAATCAGTCTGTTTTTTTACCATATTCTTTTATGTTTCAGGGGGGGCCGTCTTAAAGACCATATCAAGGGTTTCCTCCAACAAAAACGGTCTCCTCCAGTACATTTGTTTCGGGAAGGAAATGTTTATGTGGGGCGTAGACTTATTCCTGAGCCTCCTGTTGTTTTGGAGGAGTCTTCTAAGGAAACATCAACTGTTTCAAATGACAGTTGTAGTATATTTAAACCAAATGAAGAGCAAAATGAAAATGAGAATTTTTCCTCTAAAGTTCTTCCTAGATTTTCTCAGTTGCACTGTGAGAAAAATAAAGATGGGGAAAATGTCATAACATCACCTCCCTCCACGAGTAGCATTGCTGCTGCTTGTGCTAATGATGTAGAAGAATCTCGAATGGTTGGGAACGATACTGATGCAATTCCAAACAAAATGGATGATCATGATGATGAAAGTGGGGAATGTACTGACTTATTATGTTCCTATCATGGCCCAATAAATGATAATTCTTTGTGGTACTTGTCAGGAGGTACGAATTTGGAGGCTGTTGCTGATGAAACCAGGGATTCATCAGAAAAGGATTCTGTATGTAAGGAAATATTAGAAGCAAAGGAATTGATAAGGAACTCACAACGATTACTTTCTTCTGTCCATGAAACTTTATTGAAAAGCGATATAAGTGACAGTAAAACTTGTGCTGCATCTACCTCTGGGACCAAGAACGCTGATGGAACTTGTAAGTCAAGGAAACATACCCGAAAACGCTTGTGTACCCGTGGAAGGATTAGTGAAAAACGTGAAGTAAGTTAACTTCTAACATTTGTAGCTTTTGTTGGTAAACATTCCTTACTTGATTATGTCCTTGTTGCTGGAAATTTCTTGCATGGTCAGAAAATTTTGTATTTTAACACCAGCAAGAAATTTGAATTTGCAATTTATAGAAAAGTTGCTCATGTAGACAATTACATCAAGGAGTTTGGTTATAATCCTGTTGAACACAAACATGTCATTATAATCGACCTTTTGTACAGACTGGTAATGGTACCAAAAGTAACCATGTTCATGAAGTTGAAAAAGGAAACTTTGATCAGAAAATTAACTTGCTGCTCAAGCTTCCATAAAAAATTTCAATTTTAAAAAAAAGATGTTAATATGACTGGCACCACAAAATAGATTCAATATAAAGTCGCTAATTAAAACTAATTTCAATGGAACAGTACCCCCAATAATAAACCAGGCTTCTATAAAATTAATTGTCAAGATTGCAACAAAGTTTACATTGGGCAGACAAAAAGAAATATTCAAATTAGGGAAAAGGAACATTTTAGAAATATTAAATTTGCTCAGATCGAAAGAATTGGACGTAGTTGTGCATTTCTGAAACTAAAAACCTGATATCAATAATGAGGTGGATATATTGTAATATGTTACCTGTCAGTTTGAACTGCTGGCTTGGGAAAAAACATTACTCGCCTGTTTAAGAATATATTGTTGAATTTTGATGTTCCGTTAAAAGTCCGTTTAATTTCAAAATTCAAACATCTGCTGACTGTCGCAGCGCAAAATCAGTTTGCAGAAGCAGAGGATGGGAGCAACAGCTCCTGAATCTAGTCTGAAGAAAGTTGTAAATGGAGAGTGTGGCGGACATTAGTCAATATATATTTTACTTGTAATGACTCCACTGTAAATTTCCAAACTATTTTACCTTATAATTCAGCAAAATGCTTGCTTACTCATGTAAATTTTCAGCTATGGGCCAGATTTTGAAGGGGAAAAAAGGAACCAACACACATTTTGATCTCCAAAACTATAATTTGTAAAATTAACACACAAAGTACTAATGAGATATAATTGTTAACAGGAATACTTATTAAGTGTAAGTTTTTGTAATTAAAAAAATCAATGGGTAATTTTTAATTTTATGTTTTGTGAAAACTCTAATTTTCTCAATATAGAATGATTGTGGGTTGGTTCCATATTGCGGAACACAGACTGATTGGTTTTATATGTGAATATGCAGATGAATTAATAGTTCATTGTTCTATCAGCTTCTTTTGATATCACTCACCACTATGATGTTTTTATGGTACCATATTTACCTTAATATAGTCCCGTCCTCCCTTTTATTTTCAAAAAAATCACCCAAAAATCCATGGGGGGGCTATATTTGGAAAACTGCTCCTTCAAACTTTTGTGGGTGAAAATGAGTTTAGTGAACGCTAATTGAACACTTAGCGTAAGGCGAAGCCAATGGAATTATCTTATGTGCGAAGAAAGCTTCAAATAATAAGAAATGGTGAACAATGTTGTGATCGACATTTCGATCATGGGTCAACAATGGAGGAATTTGACACTCATTCAAAATGGAAATCAAACTGGTCCATGCCTTCAAGGAATGACTGATTGCCAACACCGAGACATACGATTCTTTCGAGAAAGGGGGATCTTCCTTGACACAATAAAAGTTGGGTTATTGAAGAAGCTTCAACATGAACTTCAAACTGAGAGTTCTAAATTATGCTAAGATACATATGGATACAATGTACATGAGAATTCGAAGTAGAGCCAAAGTCTGTGAGAGTCTGGTGATGTGGAGAGGGGAAAATGAACTGCAGTAGTTAACTTTACATTTTAAAATCCTTTTACATAGCTGGGAGTTCTTTGTGACATTATTCAGAAGGAGACAGAAGTGAAGAGAATAAGCAGAACACAGAATGAGGAAACGCACTAAAGGGAGAAAGATGTAAGAGAGACAAACATACAACACCAATGAAAGAAGGATTAGGAAAGAGGTGGGAGAAAAGGGCCCAGCTCTCTGTGGTGGGATGGAAGCAAACTGATTTAGAGGTGCTGACTAAAAGAGAAAAATTAAATTAAGATGCTCTGTAATGACTTTGTTCGCAAGCAGAGCGGTTACACTGTAAGATGACAAAAAATAATAATAAATAAATAAATAATTTTAAAATCCTTATGATTATACTTACCAAAGCCAACCATTTCACATAGAAATTTGAATGAAGATTTTTTCTTGAGAAACACTCATTGATTTTACTCTATTTATTTATTTCTAATTTACAGACTAATGTCCATTTACACAAATCTACATAAAATATGGTACAGATTGTAACATGAGTTATTATTACTAGAATATACAAAGGTTTCATCTTTCTTTCCTCACTGAGACTAAGATTATGAATATTCCTTGATATCTATGTTTCGTAGATGTAATAAATTAATATAGCCCAAATCAAGTATATCAACATTCAGCAAATTGGCACATTCTATTGGTTGGATTATTCATTGTGTAGATTGTTTTGTAAAAGTTTAACAAAAAAGTATTTTTGTGCCTTGAGTTTATTAATGGGACTTTAAAATTCAATTGGTTCAAGAAATCAAGACAGTCAATAAGGTTATGACTTGACTTATATATGAATTTCATTTCATTTATCATTTGCTGCATTTGAATTGATGAAAGTTTCTATTGAGTAAATATGATATGGTAATCATGATCAATAATAGGATCAGGTAATGTTAGTCTTGACAAGGTTATTCTAAAAAATTTATGCTGTTTAGTTTCTAGTCTTTTCATTTTATTGGACAAATGTGGTGTCCAAACAACAAACCAAATAAAATTAGTAGAACTAGTTGCACATACCATATTTTTAAGCTAAAATGAGATTGCAATTTTTACATGTTCTCTTGATAAATCCTAATGTCTATGTTGCTTTACTTATGCATATATTTATTTGCTCATCAAAACTCATGGTGGAATCAAATATTACACCTAAGTCTCTGATAGTTGAAACATTTTCAGAATGACACCATCTATTTTATAAGGATTAATAGATATATTTCTAGCTCTTGAAACATTTGTGTGTTTACATTTACTTTTATTCAGTTGTAAATAATTAGAACACCACCAAGCATGAACCGCATCCAAACATTCTTGAAGATCAGTGATATCTTCATTTGTTTTAATGCTTTTGAAAATTTTCATGTCATCAGCAAATAATAAAATTTCAGCATTTCCAAGATTTTAAGTTATACCATCAATAAATATATTAAATAATAAAGGGCCAAGGTGTGAGCCTTGTGGTACCCCAGATGATGCCTCTACTGCATCAGATATGAAATTTTTGTATTTTACAAATTGAACTCTATCAGGGAGATAACTTACAAACCATTTCGACAAAAAAAACAAACTAATGTCGAATGATTTAATCTTAATGGATGGAATTGAATGATTAACGGTATCAAACACCTTTCTGAAATCAGTATATATAATATCAATGCAGCAACCTTTGTCTAATGACTCTAGAATATATTGAGTATAGTAAACAAGATTAGATTCCATGCTTCTCTGATTTATAAATCCAAATCCAATTTTTTCTTCTTCTAAGTTTTGACTCCTAAAATAGGAGGTGGGGGACCATATTCGGGTAAATATGGTACTACCTTCATTGCCACATATCATTACCAGTCATTATGAATCATTGATCTGCAATTGCCAACCACTGGAACTAAGCATACAACCTGTCAAAAGTATGAAAGAATGAAGACCTTTTACTAATTTCAATGCAATAATGTGCCTGGGAACTTATCTGTGGAGACACAAATACAAATCTCACAACCTCTCACAGAACTCTGACCATTGAAAGAATGTAGGTAAATGTGACATAGTAGAATTCTACGTGTCTGAGTTAAACCAATGTAGTATGTTTAGGTTTTCTGCTCCTCTCCATGTAGACTAGATGAAATGCCCATGTAAAATTTGCTCTGAACCGAGAACTTCATGTATTTTGTATATAATTTTGGCCCAGATGGGTTACCTTCTCTCTGGAGTCTTGTTCCAATCTAGTTAAGTTGCATGTCTTCCGAGGTATTCTGTAAAAAAAATGCATAAAATTTGTTAACTATAATTTTAAATCATGCATAATGATTTTTGTAGGTAGAACAAAGTGGACTCATTCGTCCACTTCAGAAATTCAGCGATGAGCCACTGCAACTGATCCCAGAAGAACGTGTGCGGGTGTGGGCAGAGCAAATAATTTTATGTCTGGACAGTTTACATAAAAATGGCCTTATATACAGGTATTTCGAAGAAATGCACGACCTGACAAAAGTATGAAACTGTTATTGACTTCCAAAACAAATTAAAAATTTTCTGTTAACAAATGTTTCCTCTTTTGCTCTCAGTGATTTCTTCTTTACTGTGTAATGAATTGTTCTTTTAATTTTTTACTTGTGAATCCAAAAATCAAGACTGATGTACTTATTGTGATATATGATTGCCATAAGACCTTATTGCTTTGGTGTAGATCAATGAAGAATTTATTTTATCAAATACATTTCCTAATTCTAAAACATTATTTCTTATCATTATTTTCCATTCATGTAGTTCTGTTAAGAATTTGATATCATATTGTAAATTTTTCCTTTCTTTTGTTGCTTACTAAACTTTATAATGTTTTGTCTTTTGATCTGATAGGTTTTTATCTCCAAAAAATCTTTTGCTCTCCGATGATGGGAAAATTTTGCTATCATACTGCTGCAGTTGGCCTAATGTGGATCCCGAAATGGACATGGAAGCAGTGCGCAAGTTATATGCTGCACCAGAAACACTGTCAGTTTCACAGGAATTAACTTTTGCTGCTGACTGGTGGAGTTTGGGTGCAATTCTTTTCGAGTTAATTTCTGGCAAGGTGTGTTTGGAACTTCTTTGTACCTAAGTTTAGTGTAAATTCTTGAATAATTTGCCATTTTTGTTGAATCATTCCTCCATAAATAGCTCTTCTGTGCCAATCAATTTGACACTGAAAACATAATTATCCAGTCATCCCTTAGTTAATCTTCACATCTTATTAAATTTCACATTTACACTGATGTGCACTAATGGCATAGAGAAATCTGTTTGCTAGTAATGAGTAGAGCAACAAAAATGTCGGTGTGCAGCATCAATGCCCCCACTCCACTCCACCCCACCTCCAACTGATCAGTTTCTTGTGCAAACTGCACCCCTGCACCCTTAGATAATTCTCTAAAATGAGATATTAGTGAGAATAATATGCTTGCTTCTTTGTTAGACTGTTTTTTATCTAGAGTATGATTACTCTTCAATCTATCATCTTAATATTTGATGTATGAAATTTAATATTTCTTGTATTAACAACTTTTCCCTTCATCACTTACCATAAATGTAGTGCTATCATTTAATTGGTATTGGTGAGTGTATTAATAGATAAGAATATGAATTGTTCCAGAAATGTATGTTGAAAAAGGCTTTTAAGAAAATATATTAGCTGCAAAGGAAAAATTATCCCTTTCTTCAGAATACTTCAAATTCAATGAATCTGTTGTGTAAATTATCCCGACTAGTCCCAAGTATATTTCTCTGCTTAAAAAGCTGTAAAAATCCACTTTGATTGAAATAAAAGTTTGTTAGCCTAATGGTTTTAATTCTGGTGTTAGTAATTCATTGGTGTCTTCACGAGTATAGAAATAGTGATTTACCTTATGACTTAGTCAATTCAAAAATGCTTTGTAATGGAATAGTTTCAGTGTAGCTGTGGATATCTCGGAGAAATTGCCCTGTTTATATCACCTGATGGGACTGATCTAAAGCTAGAACTATCTTGGTTTTGTACTGGTAGATAAAATTTTTGTTTCATTGCAACCTCCAAATTGCATTTAATTTTTTATTGCACTCTATATCCATTATTCCTAAATTTGTGTTGTAGATCCAATGCATTTAATTTTTTCACACTCTATATTTTTATTAGATTTTAAATTGAATTTAAAGTTTCTAATGCTAAGACATTCCTTGTTTCAGAGCCTGCACAAAACCTACCCTTGGATTACCCAGTTCAGGTTCCCAGACACTATGGCCCGTCTGAGTTGCTCAGTTATCAGTTTCCCAGACTGTGTATCCATGGAGGCTAAATCTTTAATCTCTGAGGTATGTGTGCTAATTATCTTGACTATTCTTCATTAGTTTGGTCAGTCATCTGGTGTGTGCATGGCAGCACTGGATGCTGCCTTTTGTCTTTTTGTGATGAATTAATTTCTTCTACCATTTTAGTATTCAATATATTGTAGAGCATTGTAACAATGTTGTAACTTTTTTAGGGATGGATCTGTTTCGGTTTTCGGTTCCTCTGGTTCTTGACGGAACCGAGAACCAATAGCGTGAAATCTTGGTTCCGGTTCCAGAACCAATTGGTTAAAAAAATAATTGATAAATAAAGTTTGCTGAAAAATGTTGATCCATTGCAATTCAATACAAGTCTACAAGATACCTATTGTATTTACTAGCGTATTTTACGCAGTTTCGAATTAAAAAATTGGCCTTAAAATAGGTGTGCATAAATTTATGCTAAGAAAAGAATCGTTAACTCTTATAATTAGTTCTGGTATAATCTGTGTACTCATGTTGTCTGAAAGAAAGACCTGTTGCCGCTCAGGGTGGCCTGTTTTCTCCCGTGAATTGTCAGTTAAAGCTCAGATATCACAGACTCATGGATTTGCTGCGTGTGCACCCCTTAAAGCTAAATGTCCCATTAGTTTAGTGTAAATCAAAATCAATAGACGGCACCACTTACGAAGCTAAATTCATTGCTGCCATATCTTAATTATGAATTCACATATTTTAATTCTGAAAACTGATTTGTTCTTACTGAATGTGCAGAATTTGATACTATTGGTAATGATTTTTTTCTTTGCAGCTTGCTACATTTTGTAAATGTATCTCTTGAAATTAAAAGTTTTTTGAAAAGTCCTCTTATAGTGCTCATATGGATATAAAATTGAACTCAAAACTTATATAGGAATATCCATTGGTCAAGTAATAGTGTCGTAAAACTAAAATTGGGACACAGTGAATTCAGGTGCGGACACTGCTAGTAGACAAGAGTCCGTCCACCACTCTTGTCTTCTGTTGTGATAGGGCGGGGTGGGGGTGACGGGCAAGCGTAAGTCAGTTGGTTGGTCTGTGTGACGGGGTCACCGTAGGTCAGAGCTGCATGTTGTAAGATGAGCTTCTCGCGTTTCTTCGTCCAGCCATCTCTTGCCTTATCATGGATTTAATTCCTATTGCAAGTGGATGTAGACTCCTATGAATGTATGCTATCTACATAGGTTGAAGAAAAGAACTACATCAATATGTATTTGTCACAAGGGAATGTCACTCCGAAATATGTTCTTTAGAATTATACTATATGTGTCCTCGAGAGACCCATGATTATATGAGGCAGAAGAGTACACTAATCAACAAAAGAATGATATACAATGCATTTGGAATATTAACTGATAAAATATAAAATAAGGAATATATTGAAACAAAATTTGAAGTGGGTTACTATCATGGTAGGATGGCCACCGTCCAATTTTAGGGAGTGTAGCATCAATATCTGTCCTGTCAGAATTAATAATATTGTAAAATTCATATCTAGCATATAATGCTTTAGTTTCGGGGGGAAAGTGACAATAAAATGTTTGTTGTAAGGAAACTTATTAATTTTCTAGGTGATTTTTGTAATGTAAGCATCGGATAAGAAAGGATTTTTCAAAATTCTAATTTAAAAAGAGTAAGTTTGGGTGAAATTTGAGTTTTTACATTTTTGTTTACACTATATCTTGTGAACTAATTGAGATATCATCTCAGATTTTGTATGCAAACATTGCTAATTCACATACCTAGAAATGGGTCACTAGAAATCTTTATTATAAGAAAAAGTTTTGAAAATTTTATAATATTTTTAAAGTAATAAAAATAAGAATTAAATTCAAAAGTACAAAAACTGTGGGATTATTTTTAAATCCCTCCCTCCTGAATATATGACACGTTGTAAACACTTTCATAAGTTACTGTATTGAAATCTGAAAAATCAAACTTCAAGAGTCCCTCCCTCCCCTCTACATTCGAACACTATCTGTATCACAACAATAAATGTCCCATGTGAAGCTGGGAGGAGACGACTAGTATTGCATGAAAATTACTGCGGAGTTGTTCTGTTTTCTGTCAGAAATAATAATAATATTGTAAAATTCATAGCAAGTATTCGATTTCTTACAGTTTCTGAGGTAAGGTGAAGTTTAAAAGTTTGTTGCAAGGAATAGTATGATGTTTGCTTACTTATCATGTATGTTTAAAATTCACTGTTCATCAGAAACTGTACAAAAGAGAATATTTGTTGAGCATATTACATTATTGTTAATGTATGACAAACAGTTTAATTACTTCTATTGCATATAACGTGGCGAAACAAACAACTATTTGAGTTCGTTTTAATGTAATGGGTTGATTCGTTCTTGAAGATGTAAACAATAATAAGTAAAGAAGGGTGTGCGACAACTGAGCAGGAAGAAGGGAGATGATGTAAACGGAGAAGTATGTGGAGTTACAGAATAAAATTTACCGAATGAAAGACTTGGCTGTGGTGTGCATTACCCCCTCCCCCAGTGTGTTAGAGTGTTAATGAAAAACAATTTTTATTTTTTACTACCTGAATTAGGATATTTATTTACCTGCAGCCTTTCTTTGACTTCTTATTTTATTTATTTTTGTGACAGCTAAGATTGTGTCTGAACATCACCAGCCACTGAAAATGTGGCAGCGAGAATCCTGTCACTTCCTGAAAAATGCCGAATTTCCTTACGTCAAGTATCCTCATGTTAATCATAAATAATATATCAAACCATGAGAAACCCACTCTATTTTCACTCGTGTGTTTGTGTTATGTTACACCCTAACTCCTCTTCACACTTAACAACAGTCGAAAATGACGAGTCTAAAATGGAGACTTCACAGGGACTTCTCCATGGCTGGATGGCATGCCAGTCGAATTCTTGCCCGAGGTGACACACAGAGCAGCAGCGGGGACTAGTGTAACTAAAACATTTGTAAACTATTTGTCCAAATTTTATGATTTAATGACTGTTTTCATCTTTCTTAAATCATAAAACAAAGAGCGCATTTAACTTGATGAAGATTTATTTTTACCAGCTTGAATTACTCTCTTAAGTTGAAGTATTTTAGCACATCTATTTTTAATACATTTCTTATATATTTAGGTTAACCTTTGTAGATAAATGTGTTGTTGCAGGTTTTTTTTTTTTTGTAGAACTCTTCGAGACGAACATTATTGCTGTTCATTGTTGTCACCTATATCTAACCCTTAAAGCAGGGTATGCAAAAATATCTCGCCGAAGATGGATTCTTTTTGCATACTCACCTTTAGGGCACTGTAGGTCCACTTTTCTAGAAAAATAATTTCTGGTGGGTTTAGAAATTCTATTATCTTTGTTGAATCGAATAGGAGTTGCAGATATAATTGTTTCAAATTATGTGCTAAAAACAAAATAAATTGCGTTTACAGAATGAAAAATGGATCATTCGTTCCGCAGATATTTGAGCAGCAAATTTTTATTATTTTGAAGCACAACATGGTGGCAGTTTTTGTAACTAAATTCGATACATTTAGCCTTAACAGGCTATGCGATGTTGAAATGTCTGTTGCATTACAGGCCAATGGTGTATTAAAACCAGGAAGATTTGTTTGACAAACAATAATTTTAAAAAATTGAACTTGTATTTAGTACGGTTGTTAATAAAGCTATTTCTTTGCTAGGAACCGAAACCGGAATGGAGTACCAAGAATTTTCTTTTTATTTACTAATTGTTTTTTAAATGTGGTTAGTTATTATAACTAATGACTTTTCTCATATGTCTTAAATAAAATATGAGTAAAATCCAACAATGTTAAAAAAATTATTTTTTTCTTTGTAAAAATTCACTACACAAAAAGTACATAGCAATAGAAAAATTAATACATTAAAAAAATTAAAACAATACATACTCAAAATTATTGAAAAAAATAGTATAATAGATAAAATATTTATGTATAATATAAAATTTTCTAATGTCTAATAAAAAATACCTTAATAACTATATTACATTGCAGGTAAAATATTTCTTTAATTGATTACACTTTAATTGGGTGATAAAATTGCCAGAAAATATTAGGTTGATAAGAATTTATGATAATATATAATAATAAAAATATTTGTATTGCATAACAATGTTAAAATGTATTATTTGGAAGAGAATTTTACAAATTTGCAAAGTAAGTGCTAAGAGGAATTGCTTTGGGTCAATTTGACATATGGTAAAAGTCATGATAAATCAGGATGGCATTGGCCTAATTTTTCTTCTTACCTCTGTCACGAAACATCAACCAAAACTGGTAAGTCTTAAAATTGAAGAAGCAGGAATAACATGAGAGATCAGGAAAGAAATGACACCGCAGATTCAAACTGAACCCACCTGGGCATTCTAGTAACATAATTATTATAATTTTTTCTAGGTTCTATATTTGATGGGTTTTTTCCTACACATATTGTATAATATTTCCTTTGTATTACACAAATTAAGTATTGCAGTTGTTATCCATTTTTTCTTAGTTTTTTAATTATTTTTTCTGTTCTTTGATGATTCTGTGAATTTTTTTTATTGCTGATATTAAGCTACATGTCTATTCTGTATTTTTTTATTTATTGAAACGAATACATCAGTGTGACATATTCAGAGTACTCCAGAAGTACTGTTGTATCTAAGAGCAATCCCAATTTTAGAGGGATTACTCCATCCAACATTTTTATAAATTACATAAACCAAATTACTATGAATGAAGTTGAACAGTACAAATAGAATAACAAAACTATTAATTCAAATATTTCTGATGTTACACCAAGCAAAAATTAATTCAACAAACACAAGAAATTTTTTTTCTTCTTTCAAAACTTAAAAAATCAGCAGCAATTGGTTGAAAACTTTTAACACTGTTGTAGGAATAATTTTTCTTCCCCACTGCCTTGTGACACACCAGTAATCTTAGTTGTTATTCAGTATAGATTGCTTCTAGCATGTAGTTTCTTATTTGCAAAGTAGTCATAACATGCAGCATCCTGAGCAAATAGCATCTTAAAATTCCCAAGTTACTTAACTTTCCAAAAATCTAGCTCCACTCCAAGGAAATTGAAAAGTAGTTTCAATAATTTATCCTGAATATTTGTAAGGGTTTTACTACTGTTGCTGTGTAAACACCACCCCATGCTATTATTTTGTAAAAGGCAGTAGAGAAGAACAAACCATGATAAAATTGTAACAGCTGCTTTATAGGCATGGTTTCCTTCAATTTTCTGAACAATATCTGTCTTAAATAAAGACTCAATATGGGCATCCCATCTCATAAACTGATCCAGAATTACTCCCAGATATGAGGCATTTTTTACTCTATTTAATTCACGGCATGGGCAAAAAACTTCATTATTGCAAGTATGAGCCTTAATTACAGGTTTTGCAGACAACCTATTCTTTTTATTGCCAAATTTACATGGTTTTCTGAAGATTGAGAGTTCATTGATTATGATTTAACCATCTCATCCTACGTGTTAGAATCTTGTTCTTGAGCACCCGCCTAATCAAGACCATCACTAATAGAGCAGTGTCATCTGCAAATGACACTACTTCATTGGTTGAAGTAGCATATCGTTGACGTAAATAGAATAAATAACAGTCCCAAACAGAACTCCATGACCGACAAACCTTGTGTCGCTTTTAATCTCTGTGAGTTTGACTGATTGTTTTCTATTTGCCAGAAAATCCCAAATTGATGAGTTTTGCTGGGCCCCAGATGTCATACCTTATGTTTCTCTAAGAAAATCTCATGCTTAATAGTATCAAATGCCTTAGTCAAGTCGATCAGTATTTAAATATGTGCTCTCTCATCCAAACCTTGATAAATCAGATCAGATTCATAAACCAGGGAAGTGGAAAGATTCTGCCTGATTCCAAACTGTCTATCGAAGATCAGCTCAAACTTATTCAAAAACATGAAGCAATCTAATTTTAATAATGTTCTCAAAGATCTTAGACATTAGACAGCAATGAGATGGGGTGGTAATTCGTCATCTGTGACTTCTTTTCTTTTTTTAAACATTTGGAATAATTTTAGCATTTGTAAGACCTTGCAGAAAGTAACCCCTTTCTTGCGATCTGTGAATTCAGACTGCCTGTGGATCAGAAATATGGTTTATAAGAGTTCTTAATACATTGTTTGAGATTTAATCAGCACCTCCAGCAGTTACATTTCCATTGAGAATTATTTTATTTATCTGGAGGGTAAATTGAGTTCTCAATCCTCGTTATTTGCAGTTTATAATCTTTGTCTACTCAAATTTTAACGCACTGTGTTGAAGAATTCATTGAGATGGTTAGCAATCTCTCTCTGATTATATAAATCTATACCACTAACATTAATAGATTTTATTGTATTATCTTTTTTTTATCCCATCCAAGTTTCTTATTGACACATCTCCAGAGATTCTTACTACTATTGTACTTCAGTAGTTTAGTCAGCTTGAAGAATACCTTAAAGATCATCTTTTTCAGAATAATGCTGTATTATTTGTAATATTCTTTTAAAAACCAATTGTCCTTATTATCTTTCAACTGTAAGTGTAAGCTGCTTTTAGTTTCGCATGATATTGTCAATCCTTTCACTATCCAATCTTTACTTGGAAAATTTTTGTATTTTTTTACATTATAAGAAGCTTGTGTCATTAGATTACAATTGGAGCTCTTTTACATCCAAAGTAATGTCCTCTGTTCTTGTACAATTTGAACAGTCAAAACTATCCACCAATTTGGACAACTTTGCGTAGTGAAGTATCCTTCTAGTCAAAATGTTGTATAAATAATTGGAATATTCAATTTCAAGTATATTGGGTAGTGATCAGTAATTTTCTGGTGAATCACTGCATTAGAACTATCTGTATTATGTATTTCACCATGGGTATGGTCAATACATGAGCCTTCATTCTTGTAGGTCCTTGTACTGTTTATATTAGAGGTGTCCCCATATTGAAACACACAATTTTTATGTTCTTCAAACTCCATACTAGTATTATTAAGTGGTTAGGAAATTTATCTAGATTTCAAATATTGGAGTACGTGGCCTACAAACAAACTTATTTGTAACATGAGATCTCTACAGGGTGGCGAGCGACCGGGAAAATCGGGAAGTCCAGGAAAAGTCAGGGATTTTCTGTTTCCGGAAAAGACAGAATTTGCTCACTGCTGGGGAAAAATTTAAAAGCAATAACAAAAATCGTCGAATAAAAAAACAAAAAACAAATTCTATAAAAAAACTGTTTTTAACTTCAATTAGATTTAAGGTGCCTTGCTCGTCTCAATAACCCTCCTATGAGTTTTCATTGAAAGGTGAAAGTGCTACCTCACTGTTAGTGAAAGTAACTGATTGTTTCTTCCAATGGTCTTCATGGAACGTGGTTAGAGGCGTGACAGACAGTTCCAGCCATGGAGTCGTAATGGTTCCGCAACCAGGTAGGGATTCAAGGAGGGGTCACGGGGGTCATGACCCCTGCCTCTCCCCCCCCCCCAAAAAAAAAAGGTCATTAGTAGAATGCATTTTCCTTCAATACCTGTAGATTTTTCAAAAAACAATTAAAATATATTGAAATGTAACTATCAATTTCCCTTTTGATTAAAAATATATATAATAATTCATAAAACATAATTATTTATACGAGCATTGTTCAACAATATTTTACATACAAACTATGACATCCCCCAAATGAAGTTCCTAAATCTGCGCCTGTCTGCAACAAGTGTGAAGTATTTCTCCAAACAATTCCATTCCAACAAATCTATCGTGACAGTTGCATTCAGTCCAGCTGATATCATTTGTTGTAACGAGCGAGACTTGATTTGTTTTTAACAATGTAATGAATTGCAACGAGTGTGATTTTGTTTCATCCATGTACAGTTATTATCTTCAGTTTGATTATATCTTATTTTGATTATCACTTATGTCTGAGTTTGACCTAACTTCCATTTAATTTTCATGCCACGCCAAACCTAATATATTGTACTTTTGAATTCATGCATTTCATAATTGTTTTAGCAGTTTATGGATTTTTTAACAACTGTTTCAGTAGTTTAAGAAGTGATAGTGCCATTGTTATGAAGCGACAGGAAGACGGTTCCAAGTGCAGCTGTTAGTCTGAGGTTGGAGCGATGACTGTTTCGTTGCAATGCTCAACAGTTGCAACAAAATAGTTACCCCTCCAACCTTCGACCAACCAGCTACAGTTCCAATGACCCACCTTTAAACATGGTAGAATTTTCATTGCAACTCCTTGCGAGGGTTATTGGGGTGTGAAACAGTTGCCAGCTCTTCCACTCCCACCCCTTATTTCCTCCTTTTAGAAGATATTATGTTTCATGACTGCAAATGTCATGATTGCATCATTACTGGGATAACCCTGATGTGCTGGATGTTACACTTGTATTATTCTGCTCAGAGTAGTGAAAGAAAAATATTGAGATGGGGTGAAAGCGCATCATTGTCATATTTCTGCTGCATGGGGTAAGCTGGCATAGCATATTCCACAGATGAGTAGGGGCAAGTGCCAGGTATCATCCACATATTCATCCTCATACTTCCTCAGCATCATTTGAATGACATTAGAGAAGACCATACAGTGAATGATGAGAACTGAAGATTACTTTCATCAGTCTTTAGTCGATATAAAATAACTAAGCTTAACTATTAAAGAATGGTTTATGAAATTACTTCTTTATTTTCATATAATTTCATCTGCTAGAATATTTTTCTCAATTGTTAAAGTAATTTTTGCGTGTGAGAGATCGAGAATCTTTAGTCACCTTGTCTATATATACCAGAAATCACAATTATTTATCATTCATTATTATAGAAACTTCAATAGCTAATTTTTCTCCAAGTTAACTATTCTGGAAGTCCAATTTTAGTCATCTTTAATATACATTTTTGTCTAATCAACTGCCATAATATTTCCTTGATTATAAATAAGTTATAAATAACCCCTCCAGGTAACGTAGACTGCTCAATTTCCCAAGTCTCCATACAAATGATGGCATGTGGTTTGACATCATCCACTGTACGATTAGAATTTCTCTGATTTATTTGAGCTATTTTGCAAAAACTTCAACAGTTTATGCACTTATTTGGCCGTATCGTTAGGGCAGTCCTTTCTCTCATGTTCTCCAGCAAATTTCTCATACACAGAATGGGCCTTGCATTTCTTTTTGCTATGTCCATAACCACAGCACACAAAAAATGATAAATGTTAAAGTTCTTGTAAACAATACTTCTCAAGGAAACAATACGTTCATTATTGTATTTCTTTCTTTCTTTCTTTCTTTATTTATTTATTTATAGTCTTTTGATGAGGTTCAGGCCATGACGCCTGCTCTTCCACCTAACCGTTGGACTTGAGAGAGGGTATTGGGAAGGAGAGATGTTGAGTTGCCAGGGAACTTATGGTACTGAACAGACATCTGTCTGGAGTAGGTGAGAGAAGCCCCAGCTGAAAACCTCACCTAGCTTGGCTGAGCAGGGTTTGAACCTACACTCTACTGCTCAGCAGGATCAAGGAAGCGAAGATGCTACCACTAGACCACTACATGGTATAAGCAGATGGGTTAATCTCCCCAATTGCCATAATTTTACCTGATTTCTTTTTAACTTATGTATTTACGTTTGGGAATTTAGCCTCTGGCAGAAAATCATTTCTTCTCTTCACATCTGTAGACATTTCTTCTTTGTCTTGCCTCATATTGTCATTATTGACGATCTTAATTCTTGGTTTACTTTTCTCATCAATTTTTTGTGAATGGGAGTTTTTTTAATCTTTCTTTTTGTCAGCCATTATTTTTTCAACATGTATTTTTCATGTCCTCTCAAATCTCATGTAATCAAGTAAAGTGTAGCTTCAATTGAGCCTTCATCTGTTGGAAGGATAGTTATGTAGCTTGTAACATCCACCTGAGAAATCACCTCTTATTTACCAGAACCTGTGAATAACTAGGAATGATTCCCTTAAAGCCCATTTACATGGGGCTAGCTGCATGTCAGGTAACTTGGAGCAGGCTGTCTGCAAACAAAATCTGTTTACAGTTTATAATAATAGCAATAAGAGAAGAATTACAAAATAATAATAATGAAAAATATATTTTTCAATATAAATTATTTTTTCATATTGATTTCCCATATTGGAACAAGCTTGATAAACTAGCACTTTTACAATTAAAGCTTCTCAAATATTCATCTATCGTGCATGCTACAAATAAGTTATTTTATCTTCCCAATTCTCCAGTAAAATTTGTGCAAAAAAATAAAACAACTGAGAAAATAGTATTTCTTTATTTCAGTTTTTTTTTTTTTTTTTTTTTTTTTTTTTTTTTTTTTTTTTTTTTTTTTTTTTTTTTTTTTTTTT
>NNCF01127668.1:1147921-1180476 GCA_002313205.1 Laupala kohalensis
TCTCTCTCTCTCTCTCTCTCTCCATTGTATTTTTCTATACCTCCATCATAGTGCAGTTCGTATTCCAGCTATTTTGCTGCTGTATTCCACAAACAATTCTCTTGTGTGTCTGTTAGTCCTTGTTTATTTCCTATATTTAACGTGTCTTGCCTCAAGTGTCTCTTAATATAATCTACTGATTCTTACCAACTTACCCCATGTAAACGGGTCTTTATTGCACTAGTTTCATCTTCATTCCTCACTTCATGTTTTAATAATGGAGTTAATAGAAAGCTCGTTTACCCCCCCCTCCCTTTATTTGTCCATTTCTTTTGATTATTATTAAGCTGGGAAGTATGATGTTTTAAATCAGTGGTGTAACTACCGCCGGTTCGGTCAGTGCAATTGCAAGGGACCCCCAGCGCTGATTTTTTAAAGATCAAAAACATATTTTCATGATTTTTAATTACCCCCCCCCCCCTAAGAAATTTGTTAGAGGACCCTTTGGTGTCATTTCAAATGTTTCAAAAGAACATTGTGTCATTTATGAATTAGACATTTATGAATTAGGCATCTTTCATTTATTTGTTCTACGGAACAAAATTGTTTGCACAAGAGCAATTCTTGCACTGTGATAATTACACGAAAATAGATTATATGCTCTATACACTACAATTTTTGACAGTACGACAGCGACTGCATTTAAATGTATGCGTATTTCTTTGTAAGATAGTAAATGATTTGATGCCCAGAAATTTGAAAAATATGTTACAAATTGTAGGACAAGGTGACCTAATTCAGACTAGACCATATGGCAATATTGTAGTTCCTTTTGGAAAAACAACCAATGCACAAAAAAGGGTGTTCTATGAAGGCATCAAAATGTACAACACATTGCCTAATGAAATAAAAGTATGCCAATCATTGACTAAGTTTAAACGTCTCTTGAAGGAATGTGTCAAGTCACAGATATAAAGAATGCCGACGATATCGCGATTACGAGCGGAGCGATGTTTGTTTTGTTTAAACATTTGCCGTCGACTCAGCTGCATACGTTAGCGAAATGATGAAGGACACTGACATGCAGCCTTGGAACATACATTGCAAGGTGTAATTCTATAATTATAATCTTATTACTGTATTAGGGTACATGTCTTCTAATTTATTACTGTTTTAGCACACAATTCTTATATTGATTGTATTTTATATGTATATAAATATAGCCAAGAAGGCTAAATAAATACTCAATCAATATCTGTGTTTGTCTGTCTGTCTGGCTCTCTCTCTCTGTTTGTCTGGCTCTCTCTCTCTGTTTGTCTGGCTCTCTCTCTCTGTTTGTCTGGCTCTCTCTCTCTGTTTGTCTGGCTCTCTCTCTCTCTCTGTTTGTCTGGCGCTCTCTCTCTCTCCCTGTTTGTCTGTCTCTCTCTCTCTCCCTGTTTGTCTGTCTCTCTCTCTCTCTCTGTTTGTCTGGCTCTCTCTCTCTCTCTGTTTGTCTGGCTCTCTCTCTCTCTGTTTGTCTGGCTCTCTCTCTCTCTGTTTGTCTGACTCTCTCTCTCTCTGTTTGTCTGACTCTCTCTCTCTCTGTTTGTCTGACTCTCTCTCTCTCTGTTTGTCTGACTCTCTCTCTCTCTGTTTGTCTGACTCTCTCTCTCTCTGTTTGTCTGACTCTCTCTCTCTCTGTTTGTCTGACTCTCTCTCTCTCTGTTTGTCTGACTCTCTCTCTCTCTGTTTGTCTGACTCTCTCTCTCTCTGTTTGTCTGACTCTCTCTCTCTCTGTTTGTCTGACTCTCTCTCTCTCTGTTTGTCTGACTCTCTCTCTCTCTGTTTGTCTGACTCTCTCTCTCTCTGTTTGTCTGACTCTCTCTCTCTCTGTTTGTCTGACTCTCTCTCTCTCTGTTTGTCTGACTCTCTCTCTCTCTGTTTGTCTGACTCTCTCTCTCTCTGTTTGTCTGACTCTCTCTCTCTCTGTTTGTCTGACTCTCTCTCTCTCTGTTTGTCTGACTCTCTCTCTCTCTGTTTGTCTGACTCTCTCTCTCTCTGTTTGTCTGACTCTCTCTCTCTCTGTTTGTCTGACTCTCTCTCTCTCTGTTTGTCTGACTCTCTCTCTCTCTGTTTGTCTGACTCTCTCTCTCTCTGTTTGTCTGACTCTCTCTCTCTCTGTTTGTCTGACTCTCTCTCTCTCTGTTTGTCTGACTCTCTCTCTCTCTGTTTGTCTGACTCTCTCTCTCTCTGTTTGTCTGACTCTCTCTCTCTCTGTTTGTCTGACTCTCTCTCTCTCTGTTTGTCTGACTCTCTCTCTCTCTGTTTGTCTGACTCTCTCTCTCTCTGTTTGTCTGACTCTCTCTCTCTCTGTTTGTCTGACTCTCTCTCTCTCTGTTTGTCTGACTCTCTCTCTCTCTGTTTGTCTGACTCTCTCTCTCTCTGTTTGTCTGACTCTCTCTCTCTCTGTTTGTCTGACTCTCTCTCTCTCTGTTTGTCTGACTCTCTCTCTCTCTGTTTGTCTGACTCTCTCTCTCTCTGTTTGTCTGACTCTCTCTCTCTCTGTTTGTCTGACTCTCTCTCTCTCTGTTTGTCTGACTCTCTCTCTGTTTGTCTGGCTCTCTCTCTGTTTGTCTGGCTCTCTCTCTGTCTGACTCTCTCTCTGTCTGACTCTCTCTCTCTGTTTGTCTGACTCTCTCTCTCTCTGTTTGTCTGACTCTCTCTCTCTCTGTTTGTCTGACTCTCTCTCTCTGTTTGTCTGACTCTCTCTCTCTGTTTGTCTGACTCTCTCTCTCTGTTTGTCTGACTCTCTCTCTCTCTGTTTGTCTGACTCTCTCTCTGTTTGTCTGACTCTCTCTCTGTTTGTCTGACTCTCTCTCTGTTTGTCTGACTCTCTCTCTGTTTGTCTGACTCTCTCTCTGTTTGTCTGACTCTCTCTCTGTTTGTCTGACTCTCTCTCTGTTTGTCTGACTCTCTCTCTGTTTGTCTGACTCTCTCTCTGTTTGTCTGACTCTCTCTCTGTTTGTCTGACTCTCTCTCTGTTTGTCTGACTCTCTCTCTGTTTGTCTGACTCTCTCTCTGTTTGTCTGACTCTCTCTCTGTTTGTCTGACTCTCTCTCTGTTTGTCTGACTCTCTCTCTGTTTGTCTGACTCTCTCTCTGTTTGTCTGACTCTCTCTCTGTTTGTCTGACTCTCTCTCTGTTTGTCTGACTCTCTCTCTGTTTGTCTGACTCTCTCTCTGTTTGTCTGACTCTCTCTCTGTTTGTCTGACTCTCTCTCTGTTTGTCTGACTCTCTCTCTGTTTGTCTGACTCTCTCTCTGTTTGTCTGACTCTCTCTCTGTTTGTCTGACTCTCTCTCTGTTTGTCTGACTCTCTCTCTGTTTGTCTGACTCTCTCTCTGTTTGTCTGACTCTCTCTCTGTTTGTCTGACTCTCTCTCTGTTTGTCTGACTCTCTCTCTGTTTGTCTGACTCTCTCTCTGTTTGTCTGACTCTCTCTCTGTTTGTCTGACTCTCTCTCTGTTTGTCTGACTCTCTCTCTGTTTGTCTGACTCTCTCTCTGTTTGTCTGACTCTCTCTCTGTTTGTCTGACTCTCTCTCTGTTTGTCTGACTCTCTCTCTGTTTGTCTGACTCTCTCTCTGTTTGTCTGACTCTCTCTCTNTCTCTCTCTGTGTCTGTCTGGCTCTCTCTCTCTCTGTGTCTGTCTGTCTAGCTCTGTCTGTCTGGCTCTCTCTCTGTGTCTGTCTGGCTCTCTCTCTGTGTCTGTCTGTCTAGCTCTCTCTGTTTGTCTGTCTGTCTGGTTCTCTCTCTGTCTGTCTAGCTCTCTCTGTTTGTCTGTCTGTCTGGTTCTCTCTCTGTCTGTCTCTCTGGTTCTCTCTCTGTCTGTCTCTCTGGTTCTCTCTCTGTCTGTCTTTCTGGTTCTCTCTCTGTCTGTCTCTCTGGTTCTCTCTCTGTCTGTCTCTCTGGTTCTCTCTCTGTCTGTCTCTCTGGTTCTCTCTCTGTCTGTCTCTCTGGTTCTCTCTCTGTCTGTCTCTCTGGTTCTCTCTCTGTCTGTCTCTCTGGTTCTCTCTCTGTCTGTCTCTCTGGTTCTCTCTGTCTGTCTCTCTGGTTCTCTCTGTCTGTCTCTCTGGTTCTCTCTCTGTCTGTCTCTCTGGTTCTCTCTCTGTCTGTCTCTCTGGTTCTCTCTCTGTCTGTCTCTCTGGTTCTCTCTCTGTCTGTCTCTCTGGTTCTCTCTCTGTCTGTCTCTCTGGTTCTCTCTCTGTCTGTCTGTCTGGTTCTCTCTGTCTGTCTGTCTGGCCCTCTCTCTCTGTCTGTCTGTCTGTCTGTCTGTCTGTCTGGCCCTCTCTCTCTGTCTGTCTGGCCCTCTCTCTCTGTCTGTCTGTCTGTCTGGCCCTCTCTCTCTGTCTGTCTGTCTGGCCCTCTCTCTCTCTGTCTGTCTGTCTGTCTGGCCCTCTCTCTCTCTGTCTGTCTGGCCGGCCCTCTCTCTCTCTGTCTGTCTGGCCGGCCCTCTCTCTCTCTGGCTGGCTGGCCGGCCCTCTCTCTCTCTCTCTCTGGCTGGCTGGCCGGCCCTCTCTCTCTCTCTCTGGCTGGCCGGCCCTCTCTCTCGCTGGCTGGCTGGCCGGCCGGCCGGCCCTCTCTCTCTGGCTGGCTGGCTGGCCGGCCGGCCCTCTCTCTCTGGCTGGCTGGCTGGCCGGCCGGCCCTCTCTCTCTGGCTGGCTGGCTGGCCGGCCGGCCCTCTCTCTCTGGCTGGCTGGCTGGCCGGCCGGCCCTCTCTCTCTGGCTGGCTGGCTGGCCGGCCGGCCCTCTCTCTCTGGCTGGCTGGCTGGCCGGCCGGCCCTCTCTCTCTGGCTGGCTGGCTGGCCGGCCGGCCCTCTCTCTCTGGCTGGCTGGCTGGCCGGCCGGCCCTCTCTCTCTGGCTGGCTGGCTGGCCGGCCGGCCCTCTCTCTCTGGCTGGCTGGCTGGCCGGCCGGCCCTCTCTCTCTGGCTGGCTGGCTGGCCGGCCGGCCCTCTCTCTCTGGCTGGCTGGCTGGCCGGCCGGCCCTCTCTCTCTGGCTGGCTGGCTGGCCGGCCGGCCCTCTCTCTCTGGCTGGCTGGCTGGCCGGCCGGCCCTCTCTCTCTGGCTGGCTGGCTGGCCGGCCGGCCCTCTCTCTCTGGCTGGCTGGCTGGCCGGCCGGCCCTCTCTCTCTGGCTGGCTGGCTGGCCGGCCGGCCCTCTCTCTCTGGCTGGCTGGCTGGCCGGCCGGCCCTCTCTCTCTGGCTGGCTGGCTGGCCGGCCGGCCCTCTCTCTCTGGCTGGCTGGCTGGCCGGCCGGCCCTCTCTCTCTGGCTGGCTGGCTGGCCGGCCGGCCCTCTCTCTCTGGCTGGCTGGCTGGCCGGCCGGCCCTCTCTCTCTGGCTGGCTGGCTGGCCGGCCGGCCGGCCCTCTCTCTCTGGCTGGCTGGCTGGCCGGCCGGCCCTCTCTCTCTGGCTGGCTGGCTGGCTGGCCGGCCGGCCCTCTCTCTCTGGCTGGCTGGCTGGCCGGCCGGCCCTCTCTCTCTGGCTGGCTGGCTGGCTGGCCGGCCGGCCCTCTCTCTCTGGCTGGCTGGCCGGCCGACCCCCTCTCTCTCTCTGGCTGGCTGGCCGGCCGGCCCCCTCTCTCTCTCTGGCTGGCTGGCCGGCCGGCCCCCTCTCTCTCTCTGGCTGGCTGGCTGTCCCTCTCTCTCTCTGGCTGGCTGGCTGGCTGGCTGGCTGGCCATCTATCTGTCTGACTCTTTCTGTATCTCTCTCTGTCTGGGGCTTTAGGGCTCGTCGACGGCAATGTCATTAGAGCCCTTAGGGTGCGTACTTTTGCTCTTATCCTTTCTCAAAATATCTGTACCTTACAGAGAATGTAAATGGAGTGATTGAATCTTGGAAGTGAGATGCATACCTTTACTATTTGTGTTACTAAAATCTATTGTTTGTTAATTAGATCATTTTTTATTTGAAGTTATTTTTCCTCTTGATTCTGATAGTACCGGAGACTATTGTAGCCAGTAATTTTTGTCTGATTATGTGGGAAGCTTTGGTGTGAATACGGTTGATGTTCCAGCACATTTTTTTTCTTTTACATTATGTTATTGAAAGGATTCTTTTTTGTTTCAGCTTCTGAATAGCAGTCCCAAGGAACGATTAGGTTCTGGAATTACTGGTATTGAAGAGATCAAATCTCACCCTTTCTTTGCTGGAACTAACTGGTCTGCTCTTGAGGCATCATATCGAAGTGGATGAATTGTGTTGGAATTAATTCCATATGTGCAATTGTGGACATGTGAATTGGAATTTACATGGTATTTTCATCGTTTCTGCAGTTCCAAAGAGTTAGATAATTTGGCCATTTTAATGAGATGCTGAGATAGACCACTTACATTTTACTTAAGTATTCCTGTCAAACATGGGAAGAATATTTTTGGGATAAAAAGACCAAATTTTTTATGAAATTAATTGAAATATCTCTGGCGGCATTGATGGTTATGTCATTTTTGATTGATCTGTTCATTTAGAACTATCTTATTATTACTTAATCTTATCTGACCAAAGGTGGTATTGTATGTTGTGTTGCTACTTGATGTTGAAATCAATTGAAGATAATCCTGATTGATGCCAAAGAATGAGAAAGAATGTTTGGTCACCAAAAGTACAAATATATAGTGTCATATTTTACATAAATGTAATTTTTTATATTGTTATAAAAATATAATTTTTTATCTTAGCTTTTGTGATATTTTATAATTTTTTTCTTCCTTGAATGTTTTTAGCTTGTTTTTATATTTCTTTTCCTGTATTCAATTTTTTCTTCCTTGAATGTTTTTAGTTCGTGTTTTTATAGTTCTTTTCCTGTATTATTCAATTTTACTCTTTGTCAAGAGAGTAAAGTAATGGAGAATTTTGTGTAACAAAACAATAAAAAATTGTGTAGGAATTGTGTTACGTGTTGTTTTTATTGTGAGAAAGTATGGAATTGGTGTTGGCAACCATATGACTGACACTCGCCACATGATAAATAGATTTCAGTTTAACCTTCCTTTTACAGTTTCCAATTATTATTTTTTTTCCCCTGTCATTTTCACTTACGTGTGGGGGTCCTTAAATTTCTCCACGATATAATTTTAACCAATGGTAAGATCCACTTGTGAATAAACTTGAATTTAATAATTCATAATCTTCAAGTTCTTGTTTTTCTTATTGAAAATTTCCTGCTAGTCTTGTGTTGTTGCTTTTTAATTTAATGTTACTAAAATGACCTTGTTGCCTATTTCTATTGTTTTGTTAGTCCAACACGTAATTGGTCACAATCTCTTCATTCAGCTTGAGGAATACCTGATTCTTTGTTGGAGTTTTCTGTATCCTTGTAATTTGCATTGATAAGAACTTGACATTGAAAGGATTCTGTGGCATTGAAATTTCTTGCGAGAACAGAATGTAGTCTAATTATTTTGAATTTCAATGACAACTTTAATTATTTTCTTAAATTACAGTAGTTTTTTCTCAGTTTTAATAGATATTTTGTTTCTCTTGATCTTTGTCACAAAATCACAAAAATTTAAAGCAAGAAAAACCAAATGTGTCTTGACGGAATAACTAGTGCAGTGGTTCCCTACCCATAGAAGTCTGCACTGATCCTGAATTAGAGTCCTGTCTGGACCATCCCCAACCCCTGCCCCTATCGGTTGTAACCCTTCCTCAGTACCTTCCCCATAATCAAATTTAAAGGTGATTTAAACAGTTGGCTGCTAATCTGTATGAAGGAAGCAGGTTTTTTATCCTGGGATCAGGATTATGGGGGTGATGCAACATTGTCTTGGAACCAGCATCAATGGGCAAACCAATCTTCAAGAAGTAAAACAGCTTTTTAACACATTATTTATTATTACTAGTAATTAGTGTATAGTACAACTTAATTCCAAATTATTATCTAGATGTTACTTTTTATGTACAACTTACTACATAATATGAAAAGTCTCAATTAAAAATTTATGTTGAAACGCCAAGTTTGATGAAAACTTTTTTACCCCTATGTTTTCTGTGTGATTTCTGTGCACAAATTTGTTATAAGCTGAGGCATTCAAAGAGTTTGACTCTTGCTTATGTCTTTGATTTCAGATAATGAGTGTAGTGGTGAGAGAGCAAAAGGTCACTAGCAAAATCGAACTAGGCCGAGAGTGACGTGGGTGAGTGCGGGTACTGTGTCTAGTAAATAGAATAGGGTCCAAGTGACTGTCTCACTCTTCTACTGGACCGTGTACTCTGTGATTAGTCCAGGAATCTTGGATGTAAAAAGGGGTCTAGGTGAAAAATCTTGCAGGAGAGATTCTATTTCGTACCCTTTTGTTTTTTTGTGGTGCTGAACACGAATCTGGGGTTTGTCAACCAGAATATTGACTGACCTATTTTTTTTTTTACAAACATTGCACAAATTTTTGACTTAAGCACAGTTTTTCTGGTATAACTTTTCAGCACTAGTTGTGAAAACTTGGATGGAATATTTAAAAACTAGAATAAATTTCATAAAAAATTGTTTGATTGAATTTTTTGTAAGAAGATTATTTTAAATTATTATACGAGAAAATCATCCTATTACGGATGCTCCTTTATGGCATCACATTGACGTTGTGTCCCTCGTTCCTCCCCTGGTAAATAAATAAATAAATTTATTGTCAAGAAAGCAGTTACGAACTGCATATGTCCTTGTGGAGGACAATTAACTAATTTACTCTCCGGAAGCAAGCAAGGGACCAATACATCAATTCCGATCAAGGGTTCCAATGCAGAGGTGGATTTAACATTTCAGCACACTCTTAAGTTAAGAATAAAAGTAGTTTAGTACGTGTAAAATATTCACAGAACACCAAAAAAATTTATTTAATAAATAAGTTATTTCACAAGTATGTATTATTATAATCTATAGATTATTCGGAAATTATTGGTTATAAATTGTATCTATTAAAATAACTCTAAATTCGAGATTTATTATTTCAATAGATGCCGTCCCCGTGCAAGAATAAAAAAAGCATCCTCTATCCGAAGGAAAACTGGAGAAAAATCCAGGCCAGGATGGGGCTACAGAATTAATATACAGTGATTATAATTAAAGTTCAACTTTCAAAAAGTTGTAAAAAAGAACCACTGCTCAGAATGACCTGAAATTTGAACTGAATGTACTTGAAGGGGAAAATGGTATGGCGTAAGAAAAAAGATGTTCCAAATTTTAGCAACAATGGAATCATTTTTTATTTATCCTGAGGTCAAAAACCTCATAAAAGACAACAATGAAATCGGTTGTTAATTATCACAAGACACGTTTAATATGTTGTCCACCGTTCTCTGCCACAAGAAAAAAACTGGGAAACAGCATGTTCCAAATCAGATCGGAGTGCCTCAGGGGTCACGTTGTGAATGTTTTGGCGCAATACGGGCCTTCAATTAGCCTAAGTTTGCAATCGGGTCGCTGAACACAACATTTTTCTAACAACACCCCAACCAGAAGTCACACGGATTAAGATCAGGTGAACTTGATGGCCAGGCTGATACCCCGCGTTTTTATATTGCCCATTATGACGCTTAAAGCGACATCTATTGCTAAAATTTGGAACAATTTTTTTCTTATGCCGTACCATTTCCCCCTTCCTCGAGTACACTCAGTTCAAATTTCAGGTCATTCTGAGCAGTGGTCCGTTTTTTACAGCTGTTTCAAAATTGAACTTTAATTATAATCACCCTCTTCATAAGTGTGCCAAAGTTGAGTATAGATAAAACTAAACTTATATGAATAATGTGAGACAATACAAGCATGCTGGAAAATTATTTTGAAGTTGTTATCAGTTATTTTGAAAATACTACAGCATTGGCGTGATAAACTACAAGACGAATTTAACTTCTATTAAAATAAATAAATTCTTATACATTGTGGAAACACTGGTGCAGTAGGTAACTTTTAATCGCGGCTTTGAAGAGATTCAATTTAATAATTGCCAATTTAATTAACATATCTTTTATGTCTTTGGGGAGGAAATTATACAGAACGATTCCCGAATGGCATGGCCCTTTTAGACTAAGAGTGGTTGACACTCTAGGATGATGAATATTATGTCTATTGCGAGTATTGTATTCGTGAACAAGACAGTTCGTATGAAGCAAGGGTTGCACTTTAGCAATTCGGTCTTAACAAACTCAACTGTTTCATAAATATCAATGCAGGGAATTGGTAAAATATTTAATTCCTTTAAGAAAGGTTTACAAGTTACGGGGATGAGATTTACAAGTTATCCGTACAATCCTCTTTTGAATTTTGAAAGTTTGGATGCTCTGAACTGAATCACCCCATAATGCCGTATTCTAAATAGGAGTAAATGTTTGCAATATATACGCAATGCAAAATATGTAAACTAACTACATTAAGATTCGGAACGCATAACACAATTTGCTTAACCCTCCGACTATCGCAAATTTTTTTATAGCACTGACTACCAATGGGATCCCAAGGTTCCTAAACCTTTGATATTTTTCAGAAGGACAGAAACTTACTTTTGTATGAAACTAAACCAATATTCTTGAAAATTAGTGTTTATTAAATATTTTGCATTTCCGGACACATTTTGTTTAGTTTTAGTATAATTTTTCACGACAAAACACTTTTCGTCTCGCTCATATGTCTACTTGTTAACTTCATTTCTTCTTTTCTTGGATGTATCTCACATCTTCCTCTCTTCAGTTATTCTTAAGTCTTTTCTCTTCCGTTTTCTTGTAATTTGAATTGGTGAATTGTGTGATGCTGTCTCGACGAGACATTACGCTATTTTAAGTTTTTACCGTACCTCGCGAACGCAAATTCATGCAATATACGGAAACTGTGTGTCCCCTCCGTGGCTACGGTGTTAGCGTGCTCGCTCTTCACCAATTCATACCGGGTTCAATTCCAGAAAAAAAATTGTAGCTGTTCACATCAATGTCCCAGTTCATATTGCTGTGACTACTGAAACTAAACCAATATTCAAGCAAACCCTCCTTCCTCTATCCGCCTCCTCCTAGAATCAATAACTCTATTACTAACCGCTGGGCCAAGTTGCTGGTAAACTCAGTTAAGCGGCTCATCTACTAACAACCCAGGTAAAGAGAGCAGCGCATAGGATGCGCATTTGTGGTGCATTCCCGATTTGTGGTGCATTCGTTAAAACATCGCTGTTTGTATGCACTTTGAACAAACTAAATGGTTTTTTAATTATAATTTCTGTAGATTCCCCGGAGTTTATTCACGGATTTCAGGAGATGAATGTCAGGAGTCTAGTTCTTAGAGGTTTTGAAAACGCGCATAAAAATCGCGGTTAAGGCGTTTTTTATTTGTTTAAAGTAAGTTCAAGTTAATTCAAAATACCTACTAAAAATTGTCGTTCATATTATTTCTTGCGTTATTCTTCTTCCATTGAATCGGAATTTTTGTTTTGCTTCCCTGTATTGAGAAATTCCGACTCGCTGACGAACTTTGGCGGAGTAACTCAACGACAACACGTGGTAGGACGCAGCGTGGCCACAGGCTTCGTGAAAGTAAGCTGTTTATCCCGGTGGCTACGACTAGGCAAGCCGAAGAGGAAAGAACCCACTTATTTTGTGTGTACATGAACTTGGGTGTGCGATCAAAAACAGAAAGTTACGCAATGACACAGGTATGATATATCATTTGCATCTTCGCACATGTATCCTTGTCATTTCCTATTATACATATGGGACGAAAGCAAGTGTGAAAATAAATAATTCGTTTTGTACCTGTCCGCATTATCACAGCCCTTTACTTTCAATGGTAATACTAACATTAATGGAGTGGACTAATATTGTGCCTTTGTCTAATATTATGCATATGCCTTTATCATACTGCGACATTCCATTTCAATTCTTAAATTGTGGAGAACTGCAACCTCATTTAAGTTTATGTACATTTTTTTACTTGTACCCCACACGTGGAGGAGATATGTGACAACTTTCGGTCAGGTGAAAATGGCTACGAGCCGGGAATCGAACCCGAGACCCCTGCTTTGATTCGAGGGGTGTTAACCACTACACCCGTTCGCTTTCCACAACTGAACACCATTTCCACCCAGACCCAGGGTCATATAATATCCTACCGCTGACGGCCAGAGGTGCGACGTTGTCACACGGAAGAACTGCTAGCGTTATAATTTGAGCGCGGATTATTACTGTTTCTTCTTTTCTTGGGACTCTATTATTGCTTGTTGTGTACCTGCGCGTTCAATTTTCCATCTGTGCAGGGAAGACTGAATAATGAAAATAAATGAAAATATTCCAATCGAATTAACTACAAAGATGTATTCATTAAAAATTTACTAGTAATGGCGGTCATACTCCGCCAACTGGACTGCCTCAATTCACTGAGTGCAGAGTGTTCGTTCTTTTCGTGAAGCGAACGTAACCAAACGGACAAAACCATAAAATCTACTACGCGAACGTGTGCCATCGTAACTCGACATTGTGTATAAAGAGAAAATATTAACCGTGTTTTCATTTAGTGAAGGTGCTTACATTTTTGAAATTTGTGACTGTGATAAGTTTACGATGAAGAAGCAGAAAATTGATGAGTTTTTTAAAACGAAACCAAGTGTTAATAATGCGAGTGTTAACTCATCTTCGTCAACTGTCTGTGAGAATCTAAAAGACTCAAATCAATCACGTTCCCAAAGTCAGAGTAATTTATCTACGGTCTTAAAAACGATGGAAACATGTGTCAGTAGTGCGAATGTTAACTTCGCTTCTGCAACTGACAGTGAACATCTACAGAATACAAATCAAACAAGTTCTCAAAGTCAAAGTCATTTGATTATATGTTGGGATGCCTAATGTGAGCGATTATTGCTAAGTTACGTTACTTGAAAAACCGTGGAATTCGATGGACGCGTATGGAGATGCTGGGGGATCTTGACTATACCGACGATCTATGTCTACTTAGTTTTAGTGATATTTAGTTTAGTCTACTTAGTTTTTTGTCTACAGCGTTTTAGTGATATGCAGGAAAAAGTGGACTCTCTGTGCAAGGAAACCTCTGGTACAGGCCTCAAAGTGAATGCCACTCAAACAAAAGAAATTAGAATCAGTGTAAGAACTAACCGACAAATGAAAGTGCCAGATGAACAAATAGAGAGTGTTAATAAGTTTATATACCTTGGTAGTGTTGTATCAAATACTGGAGGCTCTGATGAAGATGTTCTCAATAGAATAAACGAAGTCAATGCAGAATTTATAAATCTGTATCCCTTTTGGAGAAACCAATGCATCTCAAAGAAAACAAAAATGAAGATCTTCAGAAGTGTAGTTAAAGCCATCTTGTTATATGGAGTATGTTACATGGAGATAGAATACCTTCACACAATCTAGGTTGCAACATTTGTTAATAGATGCGTGCGGAATATCCATAAGATATACTGGTCTGAAAAAATAAGAAATGATATAAGGAAATTGGCTGAGTAATAACCTATCGGGAAACAAATTGAAAAACGAAAATGGAGATGGATAGGTCATACTCTTAGAAAGCCTGCCAATGCAATTGAGAGATAATCGCAGGACTTGAACCCACATGGTCAACGAGGAAGAGGGCGAACGAGGGGTACTTGGAGAAGATCCTTCCAGGGGGAGATGAAGAAATGGTAGCACAGTTTTACCTTAACATGGAAAGAAGTTACGGTAAAACGATTGGCCAGTAACCGTACTAGATGGAAAGTTCTCACGAACGCCCGAAGCTCCACTGCGAAGTAACAGGATTTAAAAAGACGTCCATCCGCCGTTAGTGTTTTATTGACCTCCAGAGTACTGACTCGAGTATCGATATACTGCAATAAGTTTGTACGCCTTCTCGAGGTCAGTTTTGGATGCGTTAAGGAATGCGATGCTATCCACTGTTGTGACTTGGACACTGCATGTACCTAGCCAATTTCTTTGTTTGTTTTTAATCAACAATAAAGTCGAGAATCCGTGTTCACACAAAAATATTGCCGAAAACACATTCATGTTATACCGATATTTAATTCAACAACTGGTAGTCATCGGCACGGAAGTATTCACATGAACTCCGTGAAAGCGATATGCGTAGACGAGTTCTAGAAGGTATTCTAGGCGGATACGGAATGTCCGGTCTATATGGTTGCTGTATCCCGCTTTAAATACTTGAGAAGTATACAAGAGCCTGTTACATCTGGTATAGCAATGATTGAGATGAACCGGAGAGGCGAGAGGAGTCAATTATCTTAGTAAAAAGATTGAAGGAACTGATTAGTTTATTGAATGAATCTTTGGGATTGTGCGCGGAATCCGATTCACCGGGGAAATCAATTTTGAAATCGCCACAGATAACAATAAATTTCGGATATATTTCGCGTTAGACGTTTTAAAACAATTTCGAAAACGAGAAAAAATATTTCAAGATCTGATTGGGAAGTCTATGAATACACAAAACTACAATGTCTTTATCGGTCAAATGAATTACAGAGAGTTCGAAAATACCATCGAAGCAGAATTTCTCATAACCTAACAGTGGAGAAGATAAAATGTCATTTCTAACGTAGATACATGTACCACCATGAGGATTATTTCCTTTGAAATTTCGTCGACAATAAAAGCTAATTAAAGAATAATTTGGAATAAAAGTACTTCTGATGTCATTATTTGAAAGGCAATGCTCTGTTAGGCATAACATATCGAGTGGATTGTCAAGTAAAAGAATTTCAATATGTTACTTTGTTGGAAAGTGACTGAACAATGTGATGTAAGATTTTTATTTTCTCGAGGGACTTGATTGATATTAAATTGAGGAGAATCTGGATTGAATTGTCATCTTCGATCATTATATCGATCTCTCGACCGAAGTTATAACCGTGTTTGGGGGCGGGAGGAGACCTGGATGAGGCGGATCAAACAGATTTGGACGAGAGAAGTGGGATAAGGGGTGGAGGCAGGTCAGTGACGGGAGAAGAAATGGGAGTGGGGAGAGATGAAGAAAGTGACGAGGTAGCAATAGTGGGTGGTGTTTTTGGTGTTGGGGAAGGCACAGATGGAGGAAGTGAGGTACATTCATACCTTTTCGTACCTAAGAGAAAAGCGAAACGTTGTTTCCCAGCCGGTCTTAGGCGCAAGCTGTGCCGGGAGAAGTCTTTAGCGGAAAGGTGGGTTTGCAAATCAACGAATGTAATTTCTTTGTCTACCGGATGCTGTCTTAGGGCAATGTTTGCGTTGTTAATTTCGTTGTTCAGGTGTGGTATGTGCGTGGAGGTAGACAAGAAAGTTGCGTTGGTGCGTTGGGAGATCTTTTGGAGTTTCTGAAAATGTTCACTAGGGTTGAATTGACACCCAGATTCATGTCATTCTGCCAACCAATAATTATTACGGTGTCCCGCTCTGTGAGTGTTTTCGTGTGACAACACGAAGTTCTGTAACAACTTCAGCCAAATGAGCGTTTCGGAAAATTCGATTGAAGAAATCGGATACAGAGAATTGGTTGGGAAGAGTTCCACGCGTAATGGAGGACATTTGGCGGACATACGAATCAGCAAAACTGAGAATTTTGCGTGGAAGTTTGTCTTTAAGTGCGTTGGGTAGCACAATTTTACATGCTTTTGGGCGGTTGTGCTGACCAATGCAGGATTTGTGAGGAGGGTTAACTGATTTGACTTCGAAATAGGATGGGGAGAAAGAAGTGGGAGGGGTGGGTAGAGGGGAAATGGAACATATCCTCTAACACATTAAACCTATTTTGTGTCAAGAGATGGGATGGAACATGTGTTATGGATTGAACCAAGTGACAGCAGTTGGAAGGACGGCGAAAATTCCTAACTGTTGTCCAACCGCCGTTAATGTTTTTATTGACCTCCTATAGAGCACTGATACGAGTATCGATATTCTGCAATAAGTGTTCGTACGCCTTCTGGGGTCAGGAATGCGATGGTATCCATTGTTGTGACTTGGTCAATAAATTACAACATAAGCAGTTGCGAAACAGGAAAGCCGACAACTACTAATTAATCAGGTGTTTCTAAAGAGATAACTTATTATTACAATAAAATAAGAATGTTTGTTAAAATTATTGAAATATTTTAGCTAACTGATGTTAAGGAGATGAGTTCAAGCAAGTATTTCAAGGAATACTACAACTATAAGAGTTTGATAATACAGAAATTTAAAAGAACTTCTTTAAGAAATTGTAATATTTTACCTTTATGCTTCCAGAAAATACAAATCCTTCCCTCTATCGCCCCTTAGAGTAACACTTAAAAAATACAAGAATATGAGAATTTATTAACTTCGATTGACTAGTTCAACGTGCAGTGAAGTTTTTCGAACCAATTTATATCTTAGCACATTCGAAACAAAATACGTTTAACACTATAGTAAAGAAAATACTTCAACACACCTACAGAATCACAAAAACTCGAGAAAATAAAATAATTAAGAAAATTAAATCTAGAACTGGAGGTTCTTAAGGGTTCTTCATCTTTCAGTTGGTAAGGATTGACAATAAGTAACATAAGGTCATAGCTTTGCACGATACATCACTATTCACCACTTTTACGTTTCACGTATGGTCTCGAAGTAAAAAATTGTAAAAAGTAAAAAAAAGTATTTTTAAAAAATTGGAAAACAATTTTTTTCTCCCCCCAGGGGATTTACATCTAGTAAGTACGTGTTTGGCAAACACGGGGCTCCGAGCTGAGTCTGGATTACTTCCATTTATATGTACCGGACTCCTTCGTTTCTCTTTCTTGACCTTCCTTGGTCACCTCTTGTTCTTTTCAATCCCGACGCTATTAGGGCTAGGGTATCTTTCATTTTCCTCATTTTTTATCCACCCCCTCATTTTTTGTCCCCCCTCTTTTTTGTCCTGAATGTTTTGATGTATGTTTTGAGATAAGTTTTGGTATGTTGCAATTCAGGAGGGTTTTAGTGGGTATGCTTGAGTCATTCGGCGAGTCCCACACGCGGGGAGAGTCATGTTGGCTCTCCCTAGTGCGTAATTGCATTTTCCCTACCTGTACAAGTTTTTAGGGCTCCAATGACCTTTGATGTCGACGAGCCGAAAAGCCCCACAAAAAATTCTCTTTGTAGGGGTGACTTATAGGTCGCTCTGACTCACCTGCTTCTGTCTGTTTGCCTGACGGCTTGATAGGCAGCAGCACCAAAGTGAACAAATTCTTTGTAGGACGTAACATGTCAACGTCCTTCGTGTTTCAGAGGATACGAACTGTCGATCGGTAACATAATGTAATAGTCTTGCATTATTCACCACATTTCAGTCTCACAAATTGTCTTGAAGTAAAACATTTTTTGGATTTTTTTGTGTTTATTTGAAAATTATATTTACTATGCGCCTCTAGTAGATTTAAAAATATGTTTTCGATTTTTTCAAAAATTGAAAACTTTTTAATTTTTCTTCATGAGGGTGTTTTATAGGTCGTTCTCACTCACTGCTAGCATCACGCGGACTGACGATGGGGTGGTCACAGTACCAGAACGATCAAACATTTTGTGTGACAAAAATTGCCATCGTTCTTCGTCTTTCAGTGGATAAGGAATCTTGACAGATTACTTTAGGTCTTGCGTGATTCATTACTTTCACCACTTTTCGACTCCATAAATGGTCTCAAAGTAAGACACATTTTGAAAAAAATCCAATTTTTTTGTATTTTTCCGAAAAATGTATTTACCGTAGGTCCTAAGACTTACGAAATATTTTTGACTTTTTCAAACAACTGATTTTTTTCTCGTTTTTCTCTTCGTAGGGGTGACTTATGGGACGCTCTCACTCACCTGCTAGCTGCACTATGACTTGCGACCTAATAGGCCGTAGCACTAGATCGAACAACTTTTTGGGCTGAAACATTTCAACTTTCTTTGAGTTTCAGTGGATAAAGTTTGTCGATAGGAAACGTAAGGTAAGGTATGCCACGGGATCGCTCCAGGTTCAATTCCCGGTGGGGTCAGAAAATGTTGGTACCTTTTAACTTCAATGTCCCACTTCATATATAGCTGTGACGATTGAAAAGCAAACCCACCCTTCCTCTATCCACCTCCTACTACTCTTAATATCACTAACTCTTGCTATTACTAAGTACTACTACTAACACCTCCATTTGGACCAAGTTGTGGTTAAACCCAGAAAACCGGTCCATCTACTAACAATAGCCCTATCACCTACCTCCTATCGCCCCATGCAGATAAGTTTCAATAGCACATTACATTTCCCATTTACAAATACTGCAAAAAATCGCCGAGAGCTTGGGATACGGGGAGACTTTTTTCTCGCCTCGCTCGTGAATTCCAAGTGACGGCATACTTCAGCTTCTGTACCCGTTAACCTAAAAAAATCTCCAAATATTTTCTTGTTTCATGACTATCAGACACAGGAAACCTTTTGACGTAACTGCTTTCATCGGTTTACTGGGAACGTAATTCGCTTCTGAAACAGAGCTAATATTATCCCTAGTCTTGATAGAGAGAGTATGAGTACTTTGTGGTAAAGTGTGTCAAAATACATACAAGCTCATGGTCTTGAATTATACAATTATTTTCAGCTTGGTGAAGCATAACAAAAAATGTGGGAAATAATTTTCGGAAAAATTATCATCAGTGTTTTTTGTTTCATCGGAAAAATATATCGTTTCTACCTCCAAAAGTGACCTGAAAAGATTTCCGATTATTTTTAAATTGGCACAAAGAGGATCCACGGACTCACCAACTTGTATCATTTAACTTGGAACACAATTCTCTTCAGCACCAGAATGAATATTGTAAAACCTCATCTTAATCTCCGAAGTGTGTGAATACATTCATTTGAGTGGGTCAAAGTGGCTGAAACATCTGGTGGCGAGAGACTAAACTAACGTCTTCCGGGCAAGTTGGTTCTCTCTCTCTCTCAAGAAATGAAGATACCACAATTATTAAAAGTTTAAGAAAATAATTTGAAAAATCAAAATGTGTATTTTGTTTTGGACATAAAACTATTTGAAGTGCACAGTTTCCTTCTTTTAGGCTACATTGTGTGGCGATTTTATCACCAAAACAAAATCTACGTACAATGACAGCGATTTACACTATTTGAATGACACGATTTCCTTAACTCCAGTAGGATAATCCTGCTTTCGTATAGGTAGTTCAGAAAAATGAATTAATAAATGCGACCTTTTTCGGTAGATTTAATATGCTTTCTAATTTAAAAAACACAACGTTTTGTCAGTAGATCAGTGAACGTCGAAATGGTGGAAGAAATTAATTCGCAATTCAGGACAGCTTCGAAGATAAACTCATATCTTAAGACATTTCGCACTAATCGATTTAAAATAACATTTTTCATATACTGGGATTTTGGGCTTCCACCTAATTTACCTCTTCGTTGACTCATCGGGGGGACGGGGCTCATGCGTACAATTGGGAAAATATTATTAATTTTGTTGATTTTATTTATTCAAGATACAAAATACAAGTGTGCGCTGGAACAGCTTAAAGATACAAAATTATTTTACATAATAAGTAAATTCTATAAAACACTAAGTTATTCCATTACATCAACTTTTTCTGTAAAGAATCAAAAATATATGATAATATCTTCAGCTACAGGTACTCGTTACTGGAACACGTTGTTAAAGCTAACGTTTCTCCCATAGGTGTACATCGATGGGAAACTCTTCTTTACGCGGGTTTCTCAGAATCTGTAATCAAGAAAAATACGGAACAACTCTTTTCTTCTCGTCCTCATCCCGAAGACTCATTTCAACTGTCTCGAAATCCCCAGACCCACTATTTAAGTTGTTGTGCCAAGAAAAAATGGGGATGGAGGTGATTACAACGGTTAGTTCAAACTGTCGTCCCGCGCGGATACAATACATGATAAAAACACACGTATCTCACTAGAGATTCTAATCTGGAATCTTAAGCTTCAGGGGATACTTACGCCTCAAACTACGCCAGCAGATTGCCCAAAAATGACTATTTAAAAAAAGATTTATATATATTTATTTATTTATTTATAGTATAATAATGCCTTCGGAGTAAACATTGACATAATAAATGCAGATGTTAGGTGAATGGAGTAAACCTTCCTCGACCTTTTTCCTTCACAGGGTCAGTTCCTATTAAATTGAGTGTGGAGTGAAGTCTCATCATAAACCACTGACAAAGTCACTGGAGAGTCTTGATGGGCAATAGGTACTTAAGCAGTTTTTGACGAGAGCAGGTTCTCTTTCGTTACTGTGACTACAGTACTGTGGGTATAGGAATTTTCTGATGAGACCAGAAGGCTAGAGGAGCTTAGAGAAACTGGAGGTGGGTGAGACGAGGAAATGCGTTCTACTGGTGTACATTAGATGAGAGGGTACAGAAAAGAGGTATTTTTAAAATTCTATAGAGGACGGGGTCCAGTAAAATGAGAAGTCTTTCGGGTAGGAGTTGCACATCGAGTGATGGAGAACCTAGGAACCTGTTATACAATTGAAGTTTGCAGAGAATCTACTATATCAGACCAGTCTACTATAGTAGCTCAATGTCCCAGAAATTGATTTCAGTACGCAGAAGTAGAATGGTCTACTTTCTGCACCTGAACCTAACAGAAGCCGATATTTTTTGTAAAATGCCAGTGCATCGAGGAAATAAAGAGTAAGGGGATCTCGATACTGAAAAGTGCCGGGAAAACAAGAATAACTTAAATGAAAAGTTAAATAACTATGCGTAAATTCACTTTTTGAGAGAAGAAAAGAAAATGTACCAATTCACTTATGGCAGGGTATTTGGGCGTATAAAATATTGCTGGAACTCATGTAACGTCTGGTGATGTGACGTTGAGCAGAGATAATCGTAGAATAATGAGTTGGGGCAAGGAGACTGACCCAGCTTCTGATAGTATCTTCCGATATTAGTTGACGACTAACTTGAAAGCTTCTTACGTGTACAACCTAGGGATACAAAACTAACAGAATAGAAAGCCTTCAGTTAGGATATGTAGGTTAGAAAAAGGAGAAAAATAAACAGGAATTTCGGGTAAAAATATTACGCCAGAATTTTGGAGAAACAGAAACGTCGGATTCTGTGGAAAACTGTAAATAAATATGGCCGTTTGGATAATGTTACAAAACAAACATGTTTACATTCAACAAGCCATTGTATGTGTAACAGCTAGAATATAATCAGTATTTAGACTGACATATGTGCAGCAACTCATCTTATTTATTCTGTGGCAGTAACTCCTTAGTAATCCTTATTATCTCAATTTTTCAGACCACTATATTTGTCACAACAGTACTCGCCACATTTAATTTTCAAGTGCTGTTAATGATCAACAGACTACCCCACCTTTCGTACCCGTGGTCTGGTTTCATAATATATCTCTGCTTTACTTCCTCGACAATTTTAGATTACAACTGGGGTAGAAATACTTTTTTTTATCGCAAATTATACGAGCCCATAAACGTAAGAAGCTTTAATGTGTTTGTCATCTAAAATCAACGTCAAGTTGGAATAGTTGGACAGGAACTTCCAACTCTATTTATTCCACCCTTTATTAGACCAAGGTTTTCATAGTATGATCCGCGGGTCAGGCCCGCGAAGGGTTTTTGTTCCGGTCCATGGTCGGACTCTGGACTATCCGTTGAGCTTTGAAATATATTATGGTGACGTGAGTATCAATATTAGAACAAAAATGGACAGATGTTTTGGTCAAAAGTAACTTCACACATCTCACAACTATATAAGAAAGTAGTGTTAGAAAACTTGACGAGGGATGCTTTTTCAACCTGTATTGTCTCGCGAGTTTTTTTTATTATAATTTCTGATAAATTTCTTTTAATTTCAAATGTTCATTTCACTTATTTTTAAGATATCTATATTAGTTAACTTTTGGGATAACATAAAAATTGTGGTAGTCAGGTATATCTAGTAATATAAAAGCTAACCCGAAACATGTTACAAAGACATATCTGCGGTAGTGACTTAGTAATAAATGTAGTTGATCCACCTGTCTCCTCCTATTTTTTAGCTCGGCCCTCAAGTTGAATCTGTCCGAACCTTTTGATAACAAGACAGCACACTCACATTGTCCTGCTGCACACAGGCTTTTCTTCCTCCAGCAGCTCCTCCAAAGGGCGGCGACGTGTCTCCGGCAACGCGCGTTTGACGGCGGTGGCAGCCAACGCGCTCACAGCTGCCGGCACGCCGTACGCGACGGACGGGCCAAGATAGGCGCGGCTCATGGGGAAGGCGGCGACGGTAAGGGCAGTCGCGGCCGATAGGACGCACGTCACGCGTCCAGTGGCCTGGCAACGCCCATTACCGTCTGGTCGCCTCCCGCTATGGACGGCGAGCACCTCCACAGCCGCTGTCCATGCCACAGCGTCGGCGCCCAACCCGCGGGCCATCAACAACGCCGTCACGAGAGCCATTTCCACCAGCACCCACATATCCTAGAAAAGTCATGAATATTTTGAAATTTCGTTCCATGTGCTCCGAAATTTACAGGCGTTCCCTGCTAAAAGAAACAGGTAAGATGAATCCCATTACACGTGTATCCGCAGGTTTTACTATCTTATCGAACTATTAAATCACACGCGCGGTGTAACGTCCTTTCTTTGTGGCACTCAAAACCTAACTATATTATATAGTCTGCCCCAAACCAGGGGACTGGGCGCATGGCGGGATCATTCTTCAGCTGTCTACAGGGGGCGAGTTATGTGAAGAAACTCAGGCTAGGTGCGTAGTAGCCTTTTTCGTTTAAGCGCATGCGCGAACAGCGATCCCCACCTCACAACCGTCACAGTTCTTAGCGTGGAATATGAGAAAGGATTGCCCCCTTCACTGTCAACAATCTGCGCGAAGAGTTTCATCAATAATCTCGCCTCCTGTACTTTTTCTCCGAGATCACATGTCCATCACCAAGCTCGGACTGACCAACCGGTACAACGGTCCACAGGCCGGTGCGCCCTCCTGGTAAGGGTATGAGGATATGTGCACCCTCTCTTAAAAATAAACAATTAAGAATCCGAAAAAGAGAATAATAAAAGAAGATAAATAAATCAATAAGCGCACGATGAAGGCGCTGATAAGACAGTGAAGTGGAGAGCATAAAGGCGTCACAAACTGCACCTCATGCGTTACTATAACTTCGCATTCACGTCTTGTGTAGAAAGAGATTACGGAGGCAAGAGCTGTGGCTAAAATTTCAAAAGATCGTCCACGCTCAATTAATGTTGAAACACGAGAGAGGAATACTTCACTCTTCCATGTTTTCGATTGGCCTTTTTTCTTTCCCTCCGCAAGTGAGAATATTCCGTCCTATTTTACGGTTGCAAGACTACTTTGCGGTACTACTGTGAGCACAGTTCTTCAAATAACAAATCATTTTAGTTTTGTCATCTGACCCGAGAGCTCGTGATTGAGGCAGTTACAATCAGTTTCATATGTAAGCAGACTTTAAGTGCTATGTGTGGTTTGGTGCATTGCATTGAAGTTCTGGAAAAGTGATATTTGTTATTCTGTCATCAAGAGGAAGAAGATATTTTCAGATTTGTTGATTCTTCCATTTGTCTAGTTATAGGGTTATTGTTCTCTCTATCATTTTTCTGGTTCTTCTACACAGGGTTGATCCTATGGCAGAAGGGCCTGACATAGTTTTAGGGCGAACCCTTTATTGTTGGTCTCGGCCTGAAATATTTTTGGTCCGAGCCCTTTATTATTGATCTCGGCTCGAAATAACTTTAGACCGGCCCGAAATGCAAGAACCATCTCTTGAGGCTGGCCTGAAATATATATAAATTATATTGTTGATTCTTTAGAATTTATATCAGGAGTGCGATACCCAATGAAATAAATATTATGCAGAAATAATATAAAAAGATAATTAAATGGATGTGTTATAAGGTTTTGTTATGAAACAAATTAATTTTTAAAAAAACATAACAGAGAATAATTAATATTATTGAGTGAACCTAAGTAATAATGGTAAAAAATTAACAATCTGCCGATGATCAACAAGAAGACACTGGTGAAATTAGGAAATGTCCGGACTTAACTTCAATTTTAATTGATTTTGTATTAAGGAATTTTTCGTGTGTAATTGGAGGACCATTTAAGAAACCCGTTTCTTGGGGTCTTGGGCAAGCTGCCCCCACTGCAACCCCCCTTGTCACTTCGATATTGAACGACGAATTTCGGCCCGGCTCGAAATTTCGGGGGTTTTCGCGGCCTAATATTTCGTGCCAGCCTAATATTTCAGGCTTTTTCGAGCGACGAATGTTGGGTCGACCTAATATTTCAGGCTGCAAAAAAGCCTGAAATTTCGGGTTAAGCATTTCAGACCCTTCTGCCCTGGGATGCCAGAGCGCCTGGCGCCTCTTACTCAGAGACAAATTGATGCGTCCCTTATCAATACCTACTAACAAATTTACATGCGTAACCAAAAATAAATATAAATATATTTAGTATAAATTTTGAGTATAACGTTTTAAACAGAAGAGTTTATGTTCCTCTGTCATAAAATAAAACATTTTAATCTGGAATATTTTCATATTCTACTTCGGCAATAAAAATGCCTCTTCTCTTCCATTTGAATCTTATTTATATTCATCTTAAAACAAAAATTAGAGAACCAAAGTACCTAAAACTTGTCACTTATAAGTCATAAAATATAACTGATTTCCGATTACACTCTGAGCTGTCCCCAACCCAGTATATATTATATTTTTATAATTCTTTTAATTAAAAAAACATTTAATGTAATAAATTTTACGATAAAGTAATTCAAATGGGTAGGAGACAAAAATATTTATTTATGTTATATTATTTATTTATTTTATTTTACATTCCCCACCCATTCCGTGGCTATCTGGCCAATACCGGGTATTTACATCCTCATATTCACTCTGTTATATTCTTCTCTATTCAATCTTGTTGTTCAATATTATTCTCTTCTCTCTCTTAAATACATCTCGTTGTCAAGCTCTCCCTCGTTTTCAGGCTGTTTCAAATTTGTGTTGTTGTTTTTTTTTTGAACTTGTATCCTACCTATCATCTGTTGTTTTTGCCATAGATGTGACTGGTTCCTTCCCTAACCCTGTGGAGGTAGGAGCCATCCTACTATCTTGCTCTTTCACAAATTATCCTTATTTCCATTACATTACTGGCATACTCATCCAAAACCTCAAATAATATTTTAGTACTGATCAATGTTTCCCAATCGGACCAAACATATACTCCTTGCTTTTTCAAAACAGACATCCATTATTTTCTCTCTGCATCAAGCAATGTGCAATTATATAGTACATGCTCCACTCTATCTGGTTCGAGAGCTTATATTTGACTCTGCTATCCTCCTCTGATGTAAATATTCCCTAAAATTGTCATCAATTGTATTAGTCCTCCTCCCGGTTTAAACCACCTTTTGTTCTTCTATGTTAGGTCCTGTCCAAACGATGAAAATTAACATAAACAATTAAGCACTTTTCTACATATCCAATCAAAGCTTCGTACTTCAACAATCAGTCTACACATTTTACTTTGAACAGATTATTAATTCTTTCTAATGATTGTCTGCAGGATGTGGCTGTGGTAGATCTGGGTGAAAGTGTGACTTGCTACCTGTATGTATAGGGAACCTATGGATATTTGTTCTAATGCATATATTTCTTCCGTGTTCCCTACACGTTTCTTATCATGACGGACATCATTTCAAACTCTTTTCATTACATATTTTCGAATTAGTTTCATACGAATTTGCTTGGAACGCATTTCTGATGCAGAAGCCATTCTGAAGGCTGGTTATTGCACTGTCGTCTATTGGGAATTGATGGAAATAAATGAGATGACGCAGGAATGTTTAAGGATGAACCAAAATTGGCCGAGAAAAAAATGTGTTGCATTATTTATTAAACGCCCCTCGTTCTTTAAGTTCGTGATTTTAGTATAATATACTCACGCAGAATACATGATTGAAGTCTTACAATCGATAGATTTTGAATCAATTCTTTAAAAAAATGTTTTATGTTAAACTTACCTGGCCAACGCTTTCTCGCAACATATCCTCACGATTCAATACAAACTATTGATACTCAAAGATTTGCTTGTAAATTATGTTGCACTTATGAATGGCATTTTCGTAATTATGTATACTTTATAACAAAACCACAAATGTACCTACTGATTCACCATATCATGATTACTCGTTCCCTTATTCAAGGGTGCTGTTGACATTTGCCATAAAAAATATAGCTGGTGAACAAAAGGCGCGACTCACCAATGTATTCTGTGTGAATTCAAACCCTTGTGTTGTTACGTCAGACCCCTCTATCGTTACGACAGTATATTTTATATTCTCGAAAGAAATCTTATCGTTACGACAGAACGCTGCTCACTTAAGACCAAAATCCTACCGTTACGACAGGACATTGAACAGTTATGATACAATTCCTGTCGTTACAACAGAAAAAATTCGTTAAAGGACAGAAAACTTGATGGCCGAAGAGAGAAAATAAATAAATAATAAATGGAAGTCGGGGGAGATCACTCCCGATTTCCATGAACGTGTGCCCCGCTGTGAGTGAGACCATTAACTCACCTCCGAAGTCTCGCGAATTTCTGTGACGAAGCCATGGAAGAGCGATAGGCAAAAGAAAACCACAGCCACGCTACTTGCAGACACGACCATCAGCAGTCGACGGCCAGCGATGTCAGCCAGCAGCGCCGCGATAAGCACAGCAGCCAGCTGCAAGGCAGCAGATGTAGCTATGACAATGGTCTCCGAGGAACGGTCGTCCTCTGCAGCGACGAAGGCCTGCAAACCGAATGCACGTGGTGGTCAGTGAAACATCTCTAGAACGGACATCCACAGGGCCAACAAATTTGTCTGCTTTTGGGAAATTTAAGTCACAGAAGTATACTCAAATGGAATGGAGTTGATGGAAATGATGTGTCTTTGTGTATTTTTTAATACATGGCCAAAACACCGCAAAAAGAAACTTCAAAATTAACATTTAGATTGTGAATGTTCACAACCCAAAAAGGGATGAAGAAAAAGGTTACTTCAACCAAACTTATTTTGTAGGAAAAAATGACGTCTGAACTTCATCAAATGTAAGCTGTAGAGTTTACTTTAAAAATAGAGTGAATTACTTTAGGTATTCATACTCAATATTCCGTGAATGGATTAGCAAATAAATATTGATAATAATACAATAAAGTCTACCCCTAAATACAGACTGTATGGTTGATGCCAAGTTTTGTCAATTCCAGACATTTGGTTTCCAATTCATAATCCAATTTCGTAGATAGCTAAATCCTCCTGGTCCTTTCTTCTTGGGAACACAAAGAACTGAAGGAATGACATTAAAAAAAAGAAACTCATTTTTTTTACTCTGTAATGTTAAAGAGTTTATTATTTTAATAAAATAAGTAAATACAAGTTTCAATTTCCCATTAAATATTCCCATTTAATTCTAGTTAATATAAAATTATATTAATTTCTCTTGTACATTACGACACTATTGCATTTGTACTCTAAACCCTTGATTCATAGATGAGTGCATTCACAATTTTATTTATACCTGACACTTAATGCCACTTTAAAAACAGAAAATCACCCCGGTATTGCTCATAAGAGATTTTGATTATGAATAACAACAAAAAATTCTGTCAGTGCCTGGGAGATACCCATGCTTGGAGTCTTGCTGGCATGAAGACCCAAAGAGCGTCTAGAAGAGAAACCCTCCTGTGAGCTTGGTGGGGCATAGCCCTAAATGTGAGAGAAGAGAGTCAATTAAATAAAATGTCATTTGAAATATTACTGAGAACTAATAAAATTTGTTTGGGCAGATTTTTCCCCCAGCAATAATAAGTTTGTTTTATTTTTAAAGTGGGTGGTTGAAATACTAGGACAGTGAATATTATTCTTATTTCGAGAGATACTGATGAATAAGTGAGTTTCTCATTAAATTACCTGAAACTTGAATCTGAATACCATTCAAACTTAAAATCCTAACCTGTGCTATCATTTCTTGAAACAAATTTGTTTGCAAATAACCATGAAAACCAGTTATGTAGTCATCTAGAAGTTTAATAATAATAATTTATTGTCTGCTTCATATGCTTGGTGGTAGATAGAAAAGAATATATACATAATAAAATAATACAAAGTTAAAACAAATCATCAATATCTATAAAAATATCCATAAAATACTCATGCAAACAGAATAAAATGCTTAGAAAATCATTACACACGGTTACAATGAGAAGGAAATTAGATTTAATAAATTAATTATCTACATGAGGCTCATATGTGCATATAATCACACACATACACAAACACATGTTCGCTTACAAACAGTTAGAGAAACACAATGAATATACACACATATATTTCTCCTCCTATACCCTTAGCGTAAAAGTAACTGCTATAGCATTAATAAAAGAAATTAATAACTATAAAAAATAAAACCAAAACAGAGTTGCTGAGAGCAATCATTTACACTTCACTACTTTCACTCTGAGCATTTTCTATACCTTTAGACCAATCACCTCACTACACTTCACTGCACTTCACATACGTTTCTATTTCAACAAAGCAAGAATATGGCTGCGGAAACATTTTACTCTTTTTGGTAAGTTTGAAAGTGTTGCTGCAGGTAAGTTATTCCAGTCTACAATGGTTCTATTCACAAAGGAGTATTTACCAATATCCGTTTTCTGATTCCTACATTTTATTTTATGCTTGTGGTGTGCATCATTTTCAACGAAATATTTCAGCCGTGAAATCAAGAACCAATAATTAACAAGGAATTCTTCACTGACTTCTTTCTTAGATATTGACATTTCTTAATATCAAAATTTTCTTTCATAGATTTGCTGTTAAATTTTGGTAATTTGTATTTTACTTAGGTGATCTAAAGATGGCCATAGTGAAGATAATTGAAATATTTTTTAAAATTTTAATGTGTTTTAAATATTGTAATTTTTTAAAAATTGGTTGTTGGTACTGTAAACTGACATGCATTTAATACTTTTTCTTAATTCCATTTATTATTAAATAAACCAAGTAATTTATTTGTACATATGGGGCATCTATGGAACTGGGTGTTCCAAAACTGGTCCATGTATCCAAGGTGGTTCAAACCCTAGGACGGTGAATATTTTTCTTATTTAGAGTGATGTGATTGCGAACAAGAGAGTGTCTAATAAAACAAGAAGAGTGCTATATTAATTCTGTCTTAACAATCATATGTTTCAATAATGAAATTAAAAGGCAAAGTTAGGATATTTAGTTTCCTAAACAAAGGAAAATGAATGTCGTGGTGAAATTTCTGTATCCAATTAAGAATAAATTATTTAAAACAGCTCGACAACCCAAATGATAACTTATTTTTATGCAAACTTGGATTACTAATCAGCAAAGCTGTGTTTTTTCTTCACTTGACCCAAAAATATTTAAATGGAGATGTATTTTGAGAAAGTGGGTCACTGAATATTTTGTCACCTACACTGAAATCTCTGTAATTCAATGTCCTTTCATTTAAAAATTCTTGATAATTTGAATATTTAAATAATATTTATTTGATCTCTTCACTTTCCCAAACAAGGTCATGTTAAATCAAACTTTCTAATTCGAAATTTTAAGGCTAGGTTTTTCAGTAATTTGAATTTTAGACTGAGTGACATTTGTTTTCTTTTACAACAGTCCAATGATGTGCTGTTTGAAATGCACAATAACGGTCCCATAATCAAAGGATCATCACAAACCCTTATAATCCTTTCAGGAGTCTCAGGTAAGTGGCCCCATGAAAATCGTTTAAGGGACAAATTTCAACACATAATTTTTCATACTTAAATGTGTGATGAAGTCAAAAAATAAATTTAAAATTTTAAGTTTTTACAAAAGCAATCCTCATTGTTTAAATTTCATGATTGTTAAAATTTCAAAGATAGGTGACCGACTGGAATGTAGTAATTGGCAAGGACTTACTTTACTGACTGCAACAAGTAAAGTATTTACCCATATTGTATTGGGAAGAATATCAGCAGAAGTAGAAAAAGGGATAAGAAGAGAACAAACTGAGTTGAAGCCAGGAAGATCTTGTGTCAACCAAATTAACACTTTACGATTAGTTATAGAACAATTCTTAGAATTACAATCAATGTACCTACTGTTCATTGATAACGAGAGAGCTTTTGACTCTGTGCAGAGAAGTTGAATATGGAGAAGATTAAAAGGCAGAGGAGTCCCAGGAAAAATTATTAATTTAATTCAAGAGTGTTATAACCATGTCAGCTGCAGAGTACAACATGATGGGCAACTATCTTCTCCTTTTGAGACCACGTCTGGGGTAAGGCAAAGATGTCTTTTATCTCCTTTTATCCTTTTGGCACTGGATGAAATTCTAAGAAGGACTAAGCAAAATAAAAAGAGGCATTCAATGGACACAGACTGAAATGCTGGAAGACATGGAATACACAGATGATGTCTGCCTGTTAGCACATAAATTTGAACATATCCAAGATAAGCTTAACATCTTGCAAGATGAATCCAGAAAGGATGGCCTAAAAATTAATTTCAGAAAAAACGTAGAAATTGGAGTTATCACTAAATCTCAGCAAGAATTGATGCTAGATAATAAAGCTATCAACAGGGTAAACGATTTCACTTATCTTGGTAGCAGTGTGTCTGAAAATGGAGGAACTTACAAAGATGTATATGATAGAATAAAAAAGGGCAGAGGAGCTTTCAGGAAAATGAGGAGGATATGGACATCAAATAAAATTAATAAAAACACAGGTTATTTAATGTTTATGTCAAGTCAGTACTTCTATATGGATGTTAAACCTGACTGGGAACCAAAGAAATTCAAAGGAAATTACAATCTTTCGTGAACTGGTGCCTTCAATATATAATGAAAATATGGTGGCCTAGAACCATATCAAATGAATAACTGTGGGATGTGACAAGTCAAATAAATATCAACAGGCAAATTACGAGGCAGGAATTTGGATGGATAGGCCACACATTATGCAAAGAATTTTGAAAAATTTTTATGGTCCCAATCGAAAAATATATATACCTAGGTATCCAAAAAATTTTGAAATTTTTTTATCATCCCATTAAAAAATTATATATTCCTAAGTACCCAAATTGGAAAAATGTCAATTAATTTTTGAAAAATTTTAAATTTATTTTGCTCTTAATCGAAAAATATAGTTATCTAAGACATTCATTATGTACCACATTATTAAGTCTCACCATCAATGTCGTCACAGAAAACGTAAGAGAATAGACTTTGATATTTAAGGCACTTTTTCCTTTCACAGACTCAAAGCAAAACTTAAACTGAGTAAAAATTGGAAAACATTTTATGGATCTAATCAAAAAATATTGTACCCGAAAAATTTTGGAAAATTTCGGACAGTCTCAATTGAAAATGATATAACCTAGGAACCTAAAAATTTTCCAAACTTTTTTCAAAGAAAAGTTGAAATTTCTTGGTTGCAATGGAAAAATATATATAACTAGGTACCCAAAATTTTTTATCATCCCAATCGACAAATATATAATTCTAAGTACCCAAATTGGAATAAAGTCATTTAATTTTCGAAAAGTTTTTAAATTTCTTTTGTTCTTAATTGAAAAATATTGTTATTTAAGATATTCATTATGTCCCACAATATTAAGTCTCATCATCCATGACGTCAAAGAAAACGTAAGAGAATAGACTTCGGATTAAAGTCACTTTCTCCTTTTACAGACTCAACGTAAACCTTAAACGGAGTAAAAATTGGATAAATGTTTGTGACCCCAATGAAAAAATAAACTTAAACGGAGTAAAAATTGGATAAATGTTTGTGACCCCAATGAAAAAATATATATACCTAATGCACAAAATTTGAAAAATATTCACAGTCCAAATTGAAAATATATATACCTAGGTAACAAAAAATATTTTAAGAAAATTTTTCATTCTCACACTCGAAAAATGTATATCTAGGTACTCAAAAAAATGTATGGTCCCAATCGAAAAACGTATATAATTAATTACTTAAAAATTTTCAAATATTTTATTTCCAAATTAATTTAGAAAATATTTATATTCCCAATAGAAAAGTATAATACTCAATAAACATATACGTAAATACTCAAAAGATTAAAAGAAAATTTTCGGAAAAATTTAAAATAATTTTCATGATCTCAATCAAATAAAATATATACATATGTACCCAAAAAATGTACGATACTCATTATGTACCGCAATATTAAGTCTGTCTCTTNCTCAACATTCCTGTCGTCAAAGAAAACATAACAGAATAGACTTAGTTATTTAAGTCACTTTTTTCTTTCACTGACAAAGTAAAACTTAAACGGAGTAAAAATTGGAAAAAAAATTATGATCCTAATTAAAAAATATACATACCTAGGTACATAAAAATTTTTATGGCCCCAATTGTAAAATATATATAACTAAGTGTCGAAAAATTTTCAACAAAATTTTGATAATTTTTATGGCCCCTTTCCAAAAACGTTTATGCAAGGGTACCCAAAACTGTTTTAAAAAATTTTAAAAATTTTTCGAAAAAAA
>NNCF01127668.1:1184602-1264765 GCA_002313205.1 Laupala kohalensis
ATAAAATATATACATATGTACCCATTTTTTTCAATTTGAAAAATATTGAACATTTTTTTAAGATGGCCAGGCGAATTGCTGGCCAGGGCAAAAGCTGGCGAGAGCCAAGCATACTTTTGGCTAGACAACCTACTAAGCAAAAATAGATACATATTTTTTAAAAAATTCAAAATTTTTATTGTCCCAATCGAAAAATATATGTACGTAAGTACCAAAAATTTTTGAAAATTGAAAATTTTTATTGTCTTAAATATATATCTGTAATGATTTGAACCAGTTCAAAGCTGGGCCTCTCACTCCTGAAGCTTCTAGTTTATTAAGCAAGATGTCATGACTAACTAAATCAAATATGTTTTTGAAATCCACAAAAAGTCCATATATATATATACCTATGGACCCAAGAATTTTTCAAAAAGAATTTGAGCAATTTGAAAATTCCTTTAAAATGACTAGGCCAATATCTAGCCAGGTCAATAGCTGAAATGGCCAATAGCTGGCTAAACCAATAGCTAGCGATGTCAATATCTGGCCATGGCCAATAGCTGGTTAGGCCAATAGCTGACCAGGGAAAATAGCTGGCCAGGCCATTAAGGGCCTAGGCCAAAAGCAGGCCTGGCATACTTAGTACATATGTGTAAACTATTAAGCAGGAATCTATACAAAAAAAATTGGGAAAAAATTGAAATTTTGTTTATTGTCTATTATTGTATATATCCCAATATTTTTTTATCTCAATATTTTTTTACGATGGCTAGGTCGACAGCTGCCCAGGACAATAGCTGGCTAAACTAATAGCTAGCCAGGCCAATAGCTGGCCAGGTTAATATGTGAAGAGCCATGTAAGAGAGCAGTACACTGGAAGCCACAAGGTCAGCATAGAATAGGGAGGTCCTGGACTATATAGAGAAGAACTGTGTTACAAGATAGTGAGGGACGCCGCTTGAATGACTTATGTTCCATTGCTAGGGGAAAAAATGGAAAAGACTTGTTATAAATAAGTGATGGAATTAAGTTTCTTATGAGCTGGGCAGCTTTTTTGCACTAATTTCTATTGTAAAATGGTTTAGTTCTCATGCATTCTGCCTTCATTTTACAGGTTTTTCATTTTCTGAGGAGGGAGTTGTTGGAAAAGTCTATATTGCTAGACAAGGAAAAAGAAAATGTTACATTATATAAGAGGGCAGGTGCCACACAGGTTTTGCATGTTAGTAACAGACACAGCAGTGTTAAATTTGAAATAGTAATATATTGTAGAATATCAATGAGTTTTTTTTCAGTTTTAAAACATTTTGGGCCAAGATAAACAAATGTTGCCAGACATTATCTGAGTAAACAAGAGCAATATCATCAGCAAATGCAACAACTTTACCCCACACGGGTTCCAATAATAAATCATTTATGAATAAAGAAAATAAATCAGCTGAGATCACAGATCCTCATGGAACACCAATTTTTATTATGTTTTCCTGGCTTACGCTATTCTTTACTCTTATTTGTTGCGTTCGGTTCTGTAATGATTTGAACCAGTTCAAAGCTGGGCCTCTCACTCCTGAAGCTTCTAGTTTATTAAGCAAGATGTCATGACTAAGTAAATCAAATATGTTTTTGAAATCCACAAAAAGTCCAGTTACTTTTTGTAGCAATTTAAACTTTTAAAATCATCATGCAAGGGAAATTCAATCACATCTTCAGTACTATTGCTCTTTTTTAGTCAACAGAAAAAAACCCAGGGACATTTAAAAATCTTAATAATCTTATCCTCATTAACTTTTCAAACAAAGAAACAAACTTTTAGAAAACATAGAAACTAGTGCTACTGGCCTATTTGATCAACCAATTTGGAGGTTCCCTCTTCAAAAATTGGCACAACAGACTTCTTTAATAAATCAAGAAATTGTCCATTTACGAAACTAATGTTGATTAATTGAGCTAATGGATAAGATATAACATGTATTATACATTTAATACAATCAATGCTAAAGCTGTCAAAATCAGAGGATTTTTTATTCTGTATACTTAAAGCTATGTTTCCCACTTCATATTTATCAACAGAGCTGAAAAACAATGAGTTAGGTTGTATTCCTAAATTAAGTGGATCTTGATTGTTTCTCGGTGTTATATAAGCATTAACAACATTTTTGAAATAATCATTAAAAGTGTTAGCACTCTATTTTGTCTTCTATCTCCATTCCATTTACTACTAATTTGTCAATTATTTTACTTTTATTTCCTGACAAGGAATTAAAAAGCTGTCAATTATCACCCACTTTATTGCCACAATGTCAAAATTTATTTGAATAGTATGTTTTTTTCTCTTAGTTCAATATTTAAAGTTAACTTGTATTTCAATTGAGTATAGTAATTTCTAAATTCATTATCATAAGGCCTGCATTTAAACTGATTGTACAATTTCTTTCTTTCTTTAATTCCTCTCAATAAATTCTCATTTATCCAAGGGCTAATCCATTTAGCTCTTGCCAACTTATAACTAATTATAATTTTTGAAGTGATATTTGAAAAACATTGTGAAAGAAGTAAATGAAATTGGAGAAAATTGAGATCTGCATCACTTACATTCAAGAGTTCATTCCAATTCATTTGTTGAAGATTTTTTAAATTTATTTCATGCCTTCTTGGCGAGATTCTTCCACCTAATTGTTGGACTTGGGAAAGGGAATTAGGAAGGAGAGATGTTGGGTTGCAAGGGAATTTATAGTACCAAACTGACATTTGTCTGGAGTAGGTGAGGGAAACCCCAGCTAACAACCTCACCTAGTTCGGCTGAGCAGGGTTTCTCCGAGCATGCTCTACTGCTCAGCGATATCGAGATGGTGAAGACGCAATCACTAGACATTATTAAAATAAATTATAATTAAAAAGTTATATTAATAAAATAAATGTTTTTTTTTAGAAAAGAGACATCAAGGAAGTTAATTTTATTTTTTCTAGTGTTTAAGAGTTAACTAAATTACACAATAATCAGAGACTGACATCAAAACTTCAAACTTGAAGTTGGTGGCACTATTGTATTTAACAATTATATGGTCAATACATGTTTTTAAATTTTGAGTTAAGTGAGTATTAATGTTTACAAGGGAAGTCAGACCATTGTTATTCAGTAGTGACAGACATTTCTCCTTATCTGGATCATTAGATTCTTCAGATATATCTATATTTATATCGCCAATAAAAATAAATTACTTTTAGATTTTTCAATTAATAATGAAATTTCATTTAAGAAAGTATTAACAGAAACGCCATTGAGTCTGTAGGCATCTGTGTTGATTAATATTAAAATGTAAAAGTGTACAGTCAGCCGAGGTGAATGGTCATGAGATCTGGGCTGCATGAATGGCCTTATCTACACAGATAAGCGAGCCCTTTAATGTTAATAAGTAATATTAACATTAAACTCTTACTAATAACATTTAATTCCTACCGTACAGTGTACTTCCACGAAATTAGGCTATGATATGGGGCCCAATAATCAGTCAGTGGCCTTGACCTTTGAGGCCCAGTGACCATGACCATTTGTTAACGCCGAACGGTCGTAGGTGGCCATAAGATAACTTATGGCCATGGCCATTAGGGTGGTTATTGAGATGGCAATCTTTTAACGCCAAATAGCCATTGGTGGCCACGTGATAACGAATGGTCGCCAACGGTCTCTAGCGGCCTCAGCCCTACAACTAATGGCCGTCAGTGTCCACGGTCCTTCATCCATATGGGTGTCATTGGAACCGAATGGCCGTGCAAATATTGCAAATATTTGTGTCTTATTTATTTACCTGAAATAATGGAGTGTGAATAAGAATTGTAGAAAAATGTCCCTTAAATGATTTCGATGGAGGCATATACCTGAGACCCCCTCAAAATATTATAAGGATCCCAGAGATACGTACCCAGGAAACGTCTTGAAGGGCCTCTCTATTGCACTTAGCACAGGTACGTTTGCCCCTATCGGTATCGCGTTTAACCATACATCGTTATAAATACATTCTTATAATTCTTATTGTTTCTTATAATTCTTATTGTTTGTGTAACAAACATTATTATCCTGCTTTAAAATGTATATTTAGGATAATATAAGCAATGGGAAATGACTTTTTTTTACTTAGTATTATGTATATGGGTTGAAAACTGACTGACATTATTCCAGTAATTTTTTCGAAAACTTGGTAGTATGAAGTAGCGTTTATTCGAATTTTTAGGAAGTCCTGAGAGTTTTGAACTATCGACTTTCACTGTATTTCAGTTTCACTGTATTAGTCTGAGCCAAACAATCAAAATAGCCCAGTTATTTCTATAAAAATATTTTTCCAAGTTAAAACATATGGTTCATGATGTCAAAGAAATGACTTAACTTACCTCTCTTTTCTGAACGCATAAAAAGCCGCCTTCGTCGAGCCATCCAATTGGTTGGCATCATGTTTCTTTTTCAACTTACCTTACCCTTTTATTAATATATAATAATTTAAAAATCTAGTACGATGCAATTATTAAATATGTAGTAACATTACTAACACCAAAAAACACTCAATTTTTACTTGGTCAATTAAATGTTTTGAAAATAATTTGCTTCTCTTTACAGCGTATTTATGTGCAGTTACCATATCGCTATAGAAACATGAAGCTATAGAAAAGAGACGAATACGCTACCTACTTTCCCGGCGAAAGGTGGACCCAAAATTACCACTGCCAACAGATAGCGTGGATGTTCCATTCGCTTCAGAGTGAGTCGAGAGTGAGTGTGGCCGATCTATCCCCACTACCCAGAACCGTCGTGTATCCGTCGAAGTGGCGCGTTATTCAAATATACTAATGCAAGTCTAAAATGTTTGCTTCACGTAATGCACCTGAAACCGGGTAGCGTGCCAGTCAAATGCTTGCCTGGTCCTCCCAAGGCAACAAATGACGGCTACGGCTGCTTAGAATACTAAAACGCTCGTCAAATCTATACTATTAGTCCAAATTTTAGGATTTAAAGTCAGATTTCATCTTCCTTAAATGCACAAAACACAGAGTACATTTAATTTGATGAGGATTTATTTTTTCCTACTTAACCACTTTTAAGTTGAAGTATTTTAACACGTCTATTTTTAAAACCTTTGTTTTCCAATAATTTATGTTAACGTTTCTAAATAGACATGTGCTGTCGCGAACTTTTTTGTAGAATTCTTTGAGGCGGATAAAATTGCCATTCATTGTTGTCACCTATCTCTGTTTACGCAGCGCATGCAATAATCTTTCTCCGAATATTGATTTTTTCCCCGACTTTGTCTATTATTGTTATTACCTACTACTTGTGATACCCAAGGTAACAAAATATATTCGCAAACCTTGCCAGATAACATATCTATGAATTAGAAAAGAATCAGGAACATCGGATTTGTGGTTCTCGAGCTTTAGGATGTGTACCAGGTTTGCTGGCAGGCAGAAATGAAAGCGACTTTGTTTTATAATTATTAAAGATATTTTCAAATCCCATTGCAATGAATTCAATTGCAATGTATCGTGGAATTTCAAAATTCGATCCCTTTTGACGGAAAAATGGCGCAGACAATCAGAAACCTGGACACGCATCGGCCACACACTCTCTAGACTCACTCTGATTCGCCTGAGAATTAGTACATGTTGTAAACGCGAATGAAAACGAATTTTACTCATTTGAAGATTGTAATAGAGATTTACATCAGAACATGCCTTCCTGTTTTGCACCTGGTTGCAGCAGTAATTATCCGAAGGAAGTAAAAATGAATAAGTTGTTAGGACAGAAGAATTGAAGCTTTTCCGCACCTACGTTAAGCTTGTTTATTCGATTTGTAAAAATCATGAAAAAACGTAATAAGTTTTTTCCATGACTACTTCTGTCAAAATGAAATCTATTTTTAATGTGGGTATCTAGCTGTGGATGCGTGATTCATTTTGGATATCGATTTTAAGAGTATACTGCAAATCATTTTTCAAAGTATTAAGTATGTTTGTTTCCCTGCTTGAAGCACAAGTAAAACCCCAAAAATTACATCAGTCTTTTGACAGTATGCGATCATAAAATAATCAGTTGTATGAGATATATATTTATTACAGATGGTGACATTTTGAAAGTTATTCAATTAGTAAAGGAAACTTAATACGCAAAAAGCAGCGAGACAAAAGAAAAGCCTGACTGTTATGCTGCAAATGGATGTTCCAATTCGAGACGACATGCAAAAATGTTTTATGTCTGATGCAGCTCGTAGATCCATTTGGATTCAACCATTCGGATTCGAAGAGTCAGAGAAAAATATTCAATTGTTCTTGTGTGAGAGATTTATTTATCAATGCATCTAAAAAATTCTGTATTGTGTTATATACTACTTATTCAAAATTGACAGTCTAACATCACAGTATAGTATGAAAAAATTATCTGAACGTAAACTATATCATTTTGTTTTCTTTAGAAAAGAAACTGAGATTCATTAGTATATTTGAATAGCATGCCACTTTGACGGAAACATGGCGGCTTTCAGTAGTGGGGATCAGTCACACTCTTACTAGACTCAATTTTAGGCGAATACGCTCGCAGTGCCATCTGGTGGAACGACCGAAAATGGTCCATTTTAAGAACGTTTTATGGTAAACCCTTTGCTGAGATCAAACATGGCGCTTGCACTTACCTATCTCTATAGTGCTCTACTATAGGGTAACAGGCAGCTGCACAGCGCAGAACACTATTATTATTAATTTCGTCGCATTTTGAGCGTCCTATACTTCATAAAAACTTAGTCTCTTCACCGATAATTTCGTCATTATGCAATCTTTTTTCTTTCTTCGTAGGGATATAGGGCTCGCCAGCATCAAGATCATTAAAACCCTTATCTTTGCATTCTCACAATGTAAACTGAAAGACGCATATTAGTAGCAACATTACTACCATAAGTAATATTTTATTATAACTGTTTCTATATTCTTGAGCACGATTTTTTAAAATATCTGTGGTTGTTTTTCAAAAACAAGTAATTGTAATTTAAAGGAGAATGTGGAAATATGTGCAAGCTATTTTTATGGAACCTCGATATTTCGACTGAAATTGATGCTCTTGCGCGATACGTCATTGAACTAGTCCATCCCTCGAACTTCTGTACGTGTATTAATCTTTTGCGTTGGCTTGTTTGGAGTGAGAAAGCTCTTGTTCATTCCAAATATACTCAAAACACTTCATGAGGTATTTTCCTCCATTTATTGTGAATTATGTGCTGAATCGAAATGTGTGAAGAATGTGGTTGTTTAAGCGTGGATCCCGCACTGTTTCCATGGCAAACTATTTCTGTATCCCCCCTTTCGAACCCATAACAACATGTTTATATAACTTGGCGATGATGGAAATATGAACTCCAGTAGATGGTAACATGTAACCAGCCTCCTCAGTCGGTAGTCGATTGTCTCCTCTGCAGGCGAAGAATTTGAATGTGGTTTATCAGGTGACTTTGATTCAAATTTGCCTGTATGGGAAAAAGACCTACATTACCAGGAAGTTACATGTCCATTCTGACATAACATTTAACTGATCCTAGAGGTTGTGCATTGCCATGAGCAGGAGTTGGGTCCTTTGCGGTTATACTCATATTATATTTGCGAATTTGGAAATGAAACTATGAAAATATATTCAACTGTTCTGACGATTTATCACTGTTTTATAAAAATGTGTATTTTTATACCAAAATAATACTGCATTTCTATGAATTCTTTACTTTCCATCTTTAAATTTTTTTTCACGAGCAAAAATATTTCTTTGTAAAAATGGTTTTGGGGTGGAGTTTCCTATAGCCCACACCAAAAGTCGACTCACCACTTCTCACTCTTTTTACTAACTTGAAATTGTCTCCATTGATTTTTCAGAAATTAAACTATAATTCATAGAATGTTTGCACAAATAGTTTGGGAAACTTTATGGTTCATATATTTTTAATTAGTCCCTATAGAGTATATTCTCTATCGTATTAAATGTAAAAGTATATCTGAATCCTGTCAATATTCATAAGGGACCTATCACCAAAAATCCAAATTCACGTAGGCACTCAGTTTTCATTTCGGAGCCACCCTTCCAGTCTCCCTATCTGCTCAGTCCTCGAGTAACTGTTTACGGTCTGCAAATGTCATTTTACTTAGTTTTCGTTGTCCAATGGTGTAAAAATATTGTTGTATCCAATAATAAACTGAGTTACTGTTCATTTTACTTCTATAAAAAAGCTTTGGAATATATACAAGTTAACATTTACGCGTTTAAATGATTTTTAATGACCCATTTAGAGGCCCGTTTCAGGATGAGACCCGGGGAGAATCGCCCCCACTTAGGCACGCTTTTAATCTTCTCAGTGAGGCACGATCAATCATTCTGCGCGTACACGGAAAATACATTCAATAATTATTACTAATCTGGATACAGAAACTTCTATTAATTTGTTAAATAGTAACAATATGTCCAGTTGTATCATTTAAAAACTTACAAATGTGCGATTTGTCATAAATATTTGTCTCATCATTACCACAATACTGATACACCTTTCGATGTGATCAATAAATATCAAGAATGAAGAAAGATCGAATAAATGTACTGCTAACAAAAAACGAACAATTCCGTTCTCTACGAACAGAAAACAATTCTCCCTATCAATTTAAGATAGTTGTTAAAACAACTATAATTTATTACCTGTAATTAAACATGTGTCCGGTGCAGCCCCGTAATCAAATAAATAAATTTACGAGGGAGGTCAAAGAAATACAAGACAACAAAGAAGCAATATTCATACTTTTACAGAAAATTTGAAGTCCACGACCTTGATCCAAGATCAAAATATGCGTCCTCGAAAGGATGCTCATACTTAAAGATGTGCTCACGGCAGGGTAGTGGACCCAATCTACGATCAATATTTATGAATTATTAGACCTGAACACATTATCTTCTCACACAAAATTCTTTGAAGGTGATTATCTTCACACACAAAATTCTTTGAAGGTGATTATCTTCACACACAAAATTCTTTGAAGATGATAATCTTATCGTTTCATTTTTCGAAAAAAAGAACGATATTTCAGCAACAGATGAGAAGTTTCCTCTATTCAACAACTGGACTAACTACTTAGAAGTTTTCGCCCTTGAGTTTCGAAGAATTCAATTTCTGCTGGTCCTGAATTAATAATTGTTCAGAAATAACACGATTTCTTTTTCTCACGAAAATCTTAAATCCATGGTTGGACCAATGGAGTGAATTATTGAGTTATTAGAATCGTTTATGAATAGAAAATTCTCTTTGGAAAGCTAAATGTGATAAGTTTGAACTGATTTTTTTTCTACGAAAGTTGTACGACGAAAACCGTTTAATAACTTGGGAAATAATTTAACAAAAAATAGAGAAAATATTTGATATAAAAATTCTTGAGTTTTCAGTCTGAACACTGGTTTTGAACCATCTCTAGGTATGACGAGGTAACCCTAAAAGTACCTTTGGACATATTGCACATTGGACGAGCAAACTAGAGGGGACGTGGGATGAAAGTACAACAGATTTTAATCCACAACTTCCAAGTATCTACTCGGGGAGGAGAGGTATGCAGTGATAGTACACCAGCGACCATAGTTGGAGGTCCCGGATTCGAATCCCAGTCCGTCGCCATTTTCACCTGGCCGTAGATAACGCAAAGTACAACAGGTTTTCTGATGCCTTAAGGGTAAGGAAGGATGGATCGCGTGGCTATTTTACTCTCATGGTAGGGCCCTATTCCGTTAGTAGGACTCTCTATACTTCGAACCATTGATATGTTTTGTCAGAAAAAACTTCCCAGATCGGATACTTCGGTGAAAATTAGTCCACGCTCGTATTCTTTCCGTGACACCTAGATGATGACATTTTCATCGAAAAGAAACAGCTATATTGGGGGACAAATTGGAATAGAGACGAAATACTCACCACGAAGAAATTCAATGGAGCCACCACCACGATCGGCACGAGTCCCATCAGAGAAGCACTCAAGCGCGCAACCAGGCGCCAAGAACCCTTGCTCCTGGAGCTTGAGTTCGTGCTGCAGTCACTATCAGGATCCTCTCCATACATGCGCTCCAATGCCAACGGTTTCAGGCGATCTGTTTCAATGGCCGGGTCCGTCAGGGGTCCCCAAAGCAATCTGATAAAGCAGCAAACGAGACAGAAGGTTCTGGTTTAGTTTTCATCTCTCCACTGATGAAGCGGCGACTGATTCTTTATCGGGTACGAAAAGCAATCACTCAATGGGGTGTAGGAAACCCCTAGGTGTAGGAAACTCCTTCACTCTCCTTCATTCGTTCATTAGAGAATTGCTTCCTCACGATTGTTGAATACAATACTGGGAGAGGATAGCTAGAAACTAATATCATGTGCATTTGCTCACAATATGAATATGCCAACTTTATGGGGGAAAATTGATCAATTAATCGCTTTGGATATCGAAGTGCTTTGGGTCGAATATTATATAAATTTAATGCATCACTTAATACTTAGATTTACTGAGTTAAATACGAAACGTATTTTGAAAATAAATTGGTGAGATTGTTCAATATATTATGTTATTATTTATCGCATGGATTCTTTAATAAATATATTTGCATGGAGCCATATACTTTTAAAACACTTGCGTAAATACCAACGAAATTTCCTGTAGAAACTTAATTTCCGCATAATTTTTACAATTTCAGTCGTCCGGTGGGGAGAAACTGAAAATCTGAAGATAGTCGACAAAAACAAGGGAATTTTTGAGACGAAGAAAGAAGAAAGAGATTGACATGTTATAAGGTATTTACAAAAGAAAGAAAAGCAATTTTGCGTTGTATTTTAGATCTTCTCTCGATAAAGGAAGTCTCAGAAATGTTACGATAATGTACAGTAATTATATTAATTTTTATTTAATGCCGTAAATGTGACTGCGTCATAAATACTGCAATAAGTCGAATACAATTGTGAAATTACTGGGGTCATGAAATTTTGTGTATATTATACAAGAAATGGCAATCTGTGTATTTGCAAACTTCATAATTAACTTTATTTTCAATTTTTGCCTAATCATAATTAACTGGTATTCAGTCTTTTTATCATATCATTCTTACATACGAGTTACGTTAATTATGGAATAATAAAGTTAGCATTGAGAAATGTTTTTGTTTAAAATCAAGAACATTATCAATGGACTGCGGAGCACGTAAGTAGTTGATGCCAAATTTTACAACGACGCTTTTATTATGAACAGGAGTTAAATACGAAATGTTATGGTACAAATTTGATTGCATATATTTATTACAGATTGTTCAAGATGATTTTTTTCCTTTTTAAAATATAGACGATTGTCTTACATTTTACTTAAAAAGTTATAAATACTTATACTTTCTTACACAATTAATTTTTAAAACAATTAGATATAAGTCCACTAGTTTCTTTTTGTTTAAATCTACTTATTCTAAAACACAAAGGACAAAGTATTTGCAAAGTCAAAATATATTATTCCTATTAGTAACATCTTAATCTGAGAAAACCAAATTTCAGATCAGGCCCAAATCCCTTACCTGCGCGAAGCCAACGCCTCCACGATGTGGCCTCTGCGCGCGAGGAAGTCCGGAGTCTCAGGCAAGAAGAAATAGGCAGCCCATATGGCGGCCGGAGTCATTCCGATGGCCAACCGCATGCCCAGCGGCCAGAAAGCGCGCAGCAGCACGCAGACTGGCATGCCGGCGACTGCACAGGCGCCCAACCAAGCACCCGCTGCGCCGCGACGGGCCGGCTGCGCAAGCAACACCCACATCGCTTCCTCTTTCTTCTCCAGCCAAACGTCTACAGCTGGGATTCCCCCAGCGACCTCCAATCTAATCTATTGACTAGGAGCGTGAGGAAGTTGGGGATAGCTGAAACTATGCTTGCGGTCGCTGCGGATTTCTCGAAAAACCGTCGGTGGACAACTTGTTGGATTTTACTTACGTTAATATGGGTAATTAGGTTTGTTAAGCTATTCTCGGTAGAAATAAGAGAGAAAATAGCCCAAATTCGGTATGTTACTAATAATACAACTCATATATTCAAAATCAAACAGCGAGAGAAATGGACTGTTGATGTGAGAAGATTAAAATAAATAGAAAGCAGACATATCTTATCACTTCAATATACAACTTTGCAGTTGATGTATCATTTTGTATTGGCTAAATTCATATTATTTACTATTATGCAATCCGACAACAACAATTGACAATAATATTAAATTATAAGATCTAATAATACGTTTATGTATTCATGGAATGAAATTTTATAGAATAAAAGTAGCTGATGATACTGGGTAGTGGTGAAATGTTATCAACCTAATAATCGAGTTATTAAGTGACGTTTCATTGTAGACATTCCGACTGCTCAGATCGCCTGATTATTCGGACAGGTACTCCCGCTAGTGGTCGCTGTGCATGTCGTGTACGAAAAAAGCTGTATAGATATTTTTCATAAGAACGGATAGATTTTTTTATGAAGAAAACCGATAATGCAAGTACTAATAAAGATTATGCATCGACGTTTGACATGTGTAGAAAGAAGCGGAAATGCAAATACGAAGACAGCTACTTGGTTTTTCACATCAATAGAAGTCAACGATGAAGAGAGACCGCAGTGTGTGATCTGTTCTAAAGTTCTATCATCTGAGAGCATGAATCCAAGTAAATTGAGGCGGTACCTTCAAATAACGCATCCCAACATGGTAAATAAACCACGTGAATATTTTAGCAGAAAAATGAAATATTTGCACCAACAAAAGAATGTTTTCAATAAGCAAGCGTCAGTGCCAAAAAGTGCCTTGTTGGTGTCCTTCAAGGTGGCAAATAGAGTAACGAAGTGCAAACAGGATCACACCAGTGCTGAGGAATTAATTATACCGGCTTCTGTGGACATGGCTAATAGAATAATAGGAGAAAATGCGAAGAAACTTCTGGCGAATATTCCTTCGTCTAACAATACCAGCAATCGAAGAATCCAGCACATGGCTCAGGATCTCAACGATCAATTGTAAAAAAATGTGAAAGGAAATGAATATGGACTGCAACTGGATGAGGCCACAGACAGCAATAAGGATGCACATCTCATCAGCTATGTACGTTTCATTGATGGTTGTACTATCGTTGAAGAAATTCTGTTTTGTAAAAGCATTATTAGAAGTGCAAGGGCTGAAGATATGTTCTATTTCCTTGACACATTTACGACAGATAATGATTTGGATTGGACAAAGTTCATCGGTGTGTGCACTGATGGTGGATGATCAATGTCGGGTCAATCCGGAGGACTATAGGCGCTGATTCGTCCCGGATTGTTTGTGGACCCATATCATCATTCACAGATAAATTCTTACATCGAAATCGCTGAGTCTTCCACTGAATCTCGTCCTAGAATGTGTAATAAATGTGGTAATCTACAAATAAACTAGGCCACTTAAAGCCAAATTTTTCAAAAACCTGTACGAGGATTTCAGGGCCGAGCATACATCCCTTATGTACTACAGCAGGTCGCGTTGGCTCTCACGGGGCAATGTACTATCTCAAACTTTTGAACTTTGACAAGAAATTTACAACTTCTTGAAAGGAAATGATCATGTGAACACATCGCGGATCCAGACTTCCTGATGAAACTGGCATACTTGTGTGACATATTCCAAAAACTAAATGCATTGAATGTTTCTTTTCAGGGCCGTAACATTCATATATTGAAGCTTGAAGAGAGGATTTCAACATTCAAGAAAAAACTATAGATGTGATGGAAAAGAAAAATGAATGTATATCGAGGTGAAGATTGATTTCCTGTATTGCAGCAATACATGGTCTGTAGCAGAGATAATGTTTCACGTAGTATGCTGACACTTTCCACAGAGCATCTGTCACAACTAGCTGACTGGTTCGCAAAGTACTTTCCAGAAGACCAAACCATGAAGTTTGCGTGCGTCCAAGACTCATTCTATGATGAAGCTCCAAAAGGATTTACTTCACAAGAAGAAGAAAATCTGACTGAGCTATCAAGTGACCAAAGCCTGAAAGCATAATTCGTTTGGATTTGACGGAGTGTTGGATATCTATAAAAAATGAGTATCCCATTCTAGGTGCAAAAGCGATGAGGGTCCTCTTTCCCTTTGCGACTTCATATCTGTGCGAAGCTGGATATTCAGCAGTTGCTGTTATAAAGAGCAAATAACGCTCGAAAATTATTGTCGAAAAAGAAATGAAAGTAGCTGTATCAAGCTTTATTCCGCGATTTGAACAATTGTGCAGTGAGCAACAAGCTCACCCGTTACACTAAAAAAAACGCACATATACTACAAAGAGCATTTGTAAGGTTATTTTATTATTAATTAAATTTTATTAATATGTTTTCCTATCGATTATAATTTTTAAAAAACTTGCATGTGAAACGTGTTTCTTTATTATTTCTTTACAAACACGAGATGAGTGCTTTACTTTTGGAAACCACATAGCGTCTTGGATATATTTGTTTGGTACTTTTCTCCGTATTGTCGAATGTTTAAGTATTGTTAATACCTGGCGATGCCAGGTATTCAGTTGCTCGTTCATTCTCAAACCAAGGAATCATTTTTTGATGAACGAGCTCAAGTCTTGCGTATTAGTTAATTGCAATACTTGCTAAACAGGGTGCCATTTTTCTCAATTATTACCTTCTTGCTTACATTTTGAGTGTTCCTAGCGCGGTACACACGGATCAAAGTCATTAAAATATATCGGGATGTGCACACCACGTTTCATGCAACTCGGCGAGTGTATTGATGTTCACAGAGAAAATGAGTTCAAATAAAGCTAGAAATAAAGTTGTGAACCTAGAATGCAGCTCAAATAAAGCTAGAAGAAGCGATGGGGAAGTATATGTGAAAGCACTATTAGAGATTAGAGGGACATTTTGCATTGACTAAATCAGCGATCGCCAACCGGTGGTTTGGGGACCACTGACGGTCTGCGAGAAATTTTTTATAGTTTGCATCAAAATCTTGGCATTAATTTCAACCTTTATTAATTTTAAAACAAAAAATCGTATCATAAACAGGGTTTCATCGATTCTTAGGAAACGCATTTCATCGGTGTGCACTACGCACTAATACTTAACCAACCAGGTTCTAGTCAGGATGTGTCATAAGGAAGTTTACTCACCTGGGTCTTCCCTCGAGAGAATATGAAGAAGCTGGACTTACGTGTGCACTCTCAATGACGAAGACCGGCAGAACGGCAGTGACGGCGCCTTGCGTCAACCCCACGAGGAAGCGGGCGAACAGCCACCACAACACGTTGGCTCGACCCTGGTCTCCCACGGGGGCCTACAACACATAAGCTGACAGACACACAAATCCCCACAAAGTGTTCCGAGCGGCTGACGCATTCTCCTGAGTTACTGAGGAAATTCTTAGAGGTAGGGTGTCTCACAGTCCCCGTGTGCTACTCAATACCTTATAGTGATGAGGCAGGGTTGGGACGGATCAAGCCTTTAGATGTCATCCTGGTAGCCCTAATACAGGTTGGATTCTGTCAGGTGCAAATGTTTCCACTCACGGAACTGGGTTGAAGACACAAGTACCCGCTCGGTCAGCACGAGTGGTGCAGAAAGGAGGCGAGCTAAACGTCTCCCCACCCACTGGGTGATGCGCATAGAGTCGCATATAGGCATGGTGTGTATAGGCACTCTCCTACAGAGGCGCTGACGCAAGCCCGTGCTGGTTGGAAGCCCGATTCGCGAAACAAGAGGTTCGACCCTCACGGATCGAGTCTAAAGCATGGTAGAGTCATTTAGTGAAGTGAAAACCAGGAATGGATGGCTTGGCGTAATAGTACTATCGGATATCTTCACGACAGAAGTAGAATCTGAGAGAGAGAGAGAGAGTGTGTGTCTCCTGGAAGAGCCCTTGGGCGGAATGGGGCACACGTGGATAGGTGGATTTACGTGTCTTGTTAAGTTCTACAAAATGGAGGGAAACTTTGAAAAGCGTCATCATCAAACAACTGTATTCAAACTTTCAAATGAATACGACGCGCATTTTGTTGGTATCCATGCGTTCTGATTGATGTAAATGCCTCTAATCTGTTCATTTTTACTGGATGTAAACACGAACAACTGACTAGAGAAATATAGCGAAGACAGAACGGGCTGAATGGAAAATTTTATTTCCTTGACTTGAGTGCTTGTCGCAGTTATTTCAACTCTCAGTTTCAGTCAAGTTGTCCGTTCTCGTTTGATTTCAATCGTGAAGGAGGTACGTGTTTCCATGATCCGTTCTCAGTCTCACTAGGAGAGGGTCCGAGGTGAGAAATGACGTTTTGTGGGATGTCAGTGTAGCATTACAGTCTCACAATATTCAAATGATAACGCGCACTATCCAGCCTGCTTCGAGAAAAGTTTTATGCTGTAACGTATATACTTGTTGCCTAACATTACCATGAGTGGCGTAGTGGAAACCGAAATTCACGATTACGGAACCGGCGTGGTAATTATTATTGTTATTATTTTTGTTATTATTACTATTACTATAGTTCATCCTTAATTTTTGTAATGAGTGATAAATATTTAATGTAGCAAGGATGCAGGATTTCCGAAAATATGTTGCATCAAACATCAAAAAATACAAAAAAGTTGACATGTTATAACACCACATTTTTATGGAACTTAAGGAAGTAACATAAAAATATGCAAAGTTACAATAAACTATTAATCCTGATATTCACTCAAACGCGAATATTCACTCAAACGCGTATATTACAAATATACGTATGGGTGAATTTTAAAACCAATTTATTTTATCTTACCAATCTATAAAATTTAAACCGTATAAAATCATTGCAATCACTGTTTCGAAATAATAAATTTATTGTCAATAAACAGTACAAACTGCGTATGACCACGTGGAGGGAAAAAAACTAATTTACTCTCCGGAAGCAAGCAAGGGACCATCCCATCAATTCCGATCAAGGGCCCTAAGGCAGAGGCGGATTCAAAAAATTCAGCAAAAATTCCTAGATAAGATAAAAAGTTAGCTGCGAGTTATAATACTAATAGAATGTCAATATGTTTGTAATTTTAAGCAAAAAATTACATGTAAGTTATTATCGAACTATAGATTATTCTGAGTATAGTGCTTAAAAATTGAAATAACACTAAATTCACGATTTATTGTTACAATAGACCCGCCCCTAGACAAAGCCTAGAGAACCTGTATGATAAATCCGCCTCTACCCGAAGGAAAACCGGAGAAAAACCCGGGCCAGGATGGGGCTACAGAATTTATGTACACAAACGTGCCAATGTTGAGTACACATAAAACTAAATTAATATGAGCCATAAGACAACACAATCATGCAAGAAAATAGTTTTTGAAATTGTTATAAGTTGTTTAAAAAGTACTACAGCAATGGCGTGATAAAGCACAAGACGAATTTAACTTTTGTTAAAATCAATAAATTCTTTTACAGTGTAGAAGCACTGGTGCAGGAGGTAGTTTTTAACCGCGGATTTGAAGATATTCAATTTCATAATATCTTTTATATTCTTGGGCAGGGAATTATATAGAACGATTCCCGAATGGTATGGTCCCTTTTGGCAAAGAGTGGTTGACACTCTAGGGCGATGAATATTACTACTATTGCGTGTATAGTGTTCGTGAACGAGACTGTTTCGTATAAAGCAAGGGTGGTGCTTCAGTAATTCGGTCTTAACAAACACGACTGTTTCATAAATATAAATGCAGGGAAGTGTTAAGAGATTTAATCCCTTGAATAAAGGTTTACAAGAGTTTCGGGTGTGAGATTTACAAATTATCCGAACTATCCTCTTCTGAATTCTGAAAGTTTGAATACTCTGACCGGAATTACCACATAATGTAATGCCGTAACGTAAATGGGAGTAAACGTTTGCAAAATAAACGCAACGAGAAATACGTGAACTAACTGCGTTAACTAAGATTCGGAATGCGTAACACAAATTGCTTAATTGGGAATTAAGATTGTCAATGTGACAATTCCATTTGAGGTTGTCTTGAATATGGAGACCTAAGAATTTTGTATTTGTAACAGTTTTTAATTGTGTTCCGTTTAAAGAAAGAGAAACCTGGGGTAAAGATTTTGTGATACTATTGTGAAATGACATAGACACTGTTTTGTCAGTGTTTACAATGAGACGATTTGCATGGAACCAAGTCGAAAGGTTAGACAAAACTTTTTGAGCATTGGCGTGTTTACATAGTAAATTAGTGTCATCAGCAAAAAGAACCATTTTGCAATCTGATGTGGATGATGACATGTCGTTCACATACAATAAAAAGAGTATAGGGCCGAGAATTGATCCTTGGGGTACTCCGCAAGTAAGTGGCTTTGTTTCTGAAAGACAACGCTCAAGTATTTTATTTTTAGTATAGGATATTTCTACTTGTTGATATCTATCTTTTAAATAAGAAGTTAGCCATTGATGTGGAAAGTCCACGAATGCCTAAAAATGCAATTTTGAAACGAGAATTCCGTGATCGATGACATCGAAAGCTTTGGATAAGTCAAGAAAAACACCCTGAGGATTTTCTCCACTGTCTAGAGATGTGGTAACATCGTTTAAGAAGGAAAATATGGCGCTTGTAGTGGAAAAGGATTTCCTAAAACCGTGTTGATCGTCAGAGAGAATGTTATATTTTGATAAAAAATCTAGAAGACGCTTATAGAACAATTTTTCTAGGATTTTTGAGAAAGTGGGTAGTAGAGATATTGGTCGGTAATTTCCAATATTAAGTTTGTTAGCTTTCTTGTGTAAAGGTTTCACTTTAGCTCTCTTAAATATGTTGGGAAACACTCCTTCCGATAAAGAACTATTAAAAATATTTACGAGTGGATTTAATATAGCGTGGGACGAAGATTTAACAATAAACTCAGGTATATCATCTATGCCTCGTGAAAATTTGTTTTTTAAGGAGCTGATGATTCCCATGACTTCACTGGCGTTAGTTTCGGAAGTGAACATAGAATTGGGTATGTGGGTGGTAATAATTGGAGGACATTGATTTGGATATATTGAGTTCGTTATTTTACCAACTTCTGAGAAGTGAGAATTAAACAAACTTGCGATGTCCTGAGGATTTGACACGATCTTGCCATCGTTTAGTAAAGAAACATTTTCTTCGCGATTTTCAGAAGTTGACGTGTAATTGTTAACAATATTCCGTTAACAATATTCCACATGATTCGATTTTAGTATATGCCTGTCGTTTTCCATAACTTTAGCTGCATAGACTACTTTTCGGAGAATAGTCTTATATTTACGAAAATAATTATGGAATTCGGGTGGCTGGTTATAGCGTTTTGAAAGATAATATAAACGGCGTTTGTTTTTTGAAGAAATTCTTATCCCTAGGGTGATCCATCTATTGTATTTTTTTGTGTTAATTAACTTGCGTTTTATGGGAAAACTAGAGTTGTAATGTTTTAGGAATGTTGAGATAAATACATTGAATTTGTCGTCGGTGTTTTGGCAATTGTAAACATCTTTCCATGTTTCTTCACGCAAATAATTTACGAATATGGATTTATTTATGTCATTAAACTCTCTTGTAAATTTGTAAAGGATTTTAAGCGGTTTTAGTGTATTATTAATAGTCAATACTTGAGCAAGGTGATCACTGTATCCGGCGATAAACACTTCAGAGAGATACGAGATTTCATTGTTGACTATAATTTGATCTAGCAATGTTTGAGCTGAGCCGGAGAGGCGAGTGGGGTCGTTTATCGTAGTAATAAGGTTGAAGGAGTCGATAAGATTCCTGAATCGATTAACTGGTGAATGTGCAGAGTCGGATGTACTCAAGAAATCGATATTGAAATCACCACATATAACGATAGATTTAGTAGATTTATGTGCGATATGTTCTAAAACATTTTCGAAGTTCCGAAAAAATATGTCAAGATCTGATTGAGGAGGTCTATAAATACACAAAACAACAATACCGGTGTCGGTCAGTTCAACTGCAGAAATTTCGAACACACTATCTACGCAGAAGTTCTCGTAGCCTGTCAGTGGAGAAGATAAAATATCATTACGAACGTAGATACACGTACCTCCGTGGGGATTTTTGCCTTTAAAATTTTGCCGACAGTAAGAACTTGCTAAATAATAATTAGAAATAGCAGTATCGTTGATGTTGTTAGTTGAAAGCCAATGCTCTGTGAGGCATAGCAAATCGAATCGATTTTCGTGTACCAGAATTTCAATGTCTGTCAATTTGTTTGAAAGGGATTGGACATTATGATGAAATATAATTATTTTATTTTCGCAAAGAGTTTGTGACTCACGAGAAATGGAATCGACGTTAGATTGTGGAGAGGAATTTGAAATTGGTACAGCTTCTAGTTCCGGATGAAGCTCGCACACAGCACCTGAACGCGATTGTCACCTTCGAGTACCACATCGTACTCCTGAGCGCAAGTTGTAACGGTGTATGGGGGCGACAGGAGGAATAGATGTTGACGTGGGAGATGAGGAAGCAGTAGGTGAAAGAACGGGGACAGGAGAAGAAATGGGTGTGGAGATAGGAAGAGGAAATGGTGATGAGGTAGGAGCAGAGGGAGGTGGAGGAGATGAGGTAGAAGTAGAGGGAGGTGGAGGAGGAGATGAGGTACGTGCAGGAGGAGGTAATGGAGCAGGTGGATGATGTGAGGTGAGATGTGAAGCTAGGCGAGAACCGAAGTGCTGTTTCCCAGACGGTCTCAGGTGTACACCGTGCTGGGTAAAGTCCTTGGCAGTCAGGTGTGGTTGCAAATAAAAAAATGTGATTTTTGTGTCTGCCAGGTGATGTTTTAGGGAGATGTTTGCCAGGTTAATTTCGTGGTTTATTTGTGGAACGTTGAAGCGTGGAGGCAGGCTAGAGAGCACTATGTTTGTGTGCAGGGAGGCCATTTTTAGTTTCTGTAGATGTTCAGACGCGTTAAAATGTCCACCCAAGTTGATATCGTTCTGCCCACCTATGATGATTACTGTGTCCCGCTCAGTGAGTTTTTTAGTGTAAGTGTCCAGTTCTCGAATAACTTCAGCCAAACGAGCGTTTGGCTTAAAGAAACCGGAGACTGAGAACTGGCTAGGAAGAAATCCACGCAATACGGAGGACATCTGACGACCGTGCGAATCAGCTAGTATGAGCACGTTTGATTTCTGCGTGGAAGTGTTGGTATCATCTCTGGATAGCACTACTTTATGTGGTTTTGGGCGGCTGTGCTTACCAGTGCGTGGTGTGTGAACGGGTCTGGGTACTGGACGGGAGGGTAACCGAGTAGGTAAGGGAGGAAACAGGGACATGCCATCTAACACACTAAACCTATTTTGAGTGAAGTGTTGGGGTGGTGCATGAGTCGTTGGTCTAACCGGGTGGTAGCAGTTGAAAGGACGGCGAGTATTCCTAACTGTAGTCCAACCGCCGATCGTTTTCTTATTGATCTCTTCCAGCGCACTGATTCGTGTATCAATATAATGTACCAAGTTATTGTACGCCTTCTGAAGATCAGCTTTGAATGAGTTGAGGAATGCGATAGTGTCCATTGTTGTGAGAAAGTTAGCAACTTCACGACAAAAGCAAATGAGAATACACGAAAACTGACAACTAACACTGAATGAAGGATGCTAGTATAATAATATATTTATTACTACGGAAGTTACAAATGAGATAATAAATAAATTAAATATACAAACAAACCGACGACAAAAATGATTGAAATAATTATTTAGGGCGACCACTGGAGATTAATTAATTCGACAATAACTACCGTATATTGTGTTAAAATGCAAATGAATACGAAAGAATCAAGAAAATCGAATTGTAAAATGATGTAACAATTCTATGAAATTATGACGACGAAAACTTGGGTGCAACAATGAGGCAGGGTTTAATCAGGAAATAAACAAACCGACAAATGACAGAAATAATTTAGGATGACAACTGCAGATAAATTAATTCGACAATAACTAAGACAATATTTTGTTAAATTGTAATGAATAACTACAAAAAGATCACGAAACAAATGGTAAAATATTGGAATAATTGTATTTACGACGACGAAACTTGAGCAGTGCAACAATAGAGTACGTTATTTTTAATTTAATAATGATGTAATAGTATATGCACCAGACAATCTAAATACAGCAAAATAATTAATTTTAATGCACCAAGAAGTTAAATTTATGATTCCGTTTGTACTTACGTAAACTTTATCACACCTTTGAATGAAGCACTTGAAAACAATATGAATTTATATATGGTCCGTTGGGTTTGAAAACCTTAGGAAATGTTTTTAGTGTTTTTTCACTTAACACTCACACAGAACAAAGAATTTTACACTACAATGAAAGTTAGAATCTAAATACAACTACTGAATCACAAAAAACTTTTATTTTCTACTGCTATATACACGGTACGTGTGATTTTTATAATCGGAACATGTTGAAAAGTGTATTGACTGAAGTGAATTTCGAAGATAAACTCAGTATCCAGGGCGAAAAAAGAGGTAGGACTGGTCCTGGGACTGAGTTAAGACTCAGACTGGCGCACGACGTCTGTTCCACATAGATGTTATAAGACATTTAATGAAACAAATTAGGTTTTCCCATTCTGTCCGTTCTCCGTCTCATTTCTCCTGTCAGTTGCGCGTATTCATACCGGAATAAATGGTTAGTTCGACAAAAACGGAGACTGAAATGACTGAGTAAAATGGCCTTTATATGAGCAAGCAAGCGTATATATAGTCTCTAAGTCATAGGATAGGTCCTCACCATTTTCCACCCTAAGCTAATCAAATTTTCTCGTCACCCCATACCCATTGCGTTTACGATTTAGTAAGAAAACACATGTGCCGCTTATAAGCCAAAAATCAAACTTCGATGCATGGATACAGTTTACATTGATATTGATTTGCTGTGTAAAATATACTGGTATTATTTACAAAATGTGATCATACGTATTTTCCAATGCTTAAATAGTAAATCATCCTAGTATTTTAGTTAATATCAAGATTTGTTGTTTCTGGTAATGTACATGTAGAAGTGAAATTCGTAGATTCCATAAAGTGTATTTTACAGCATATTTTGCAGTTATGGATCTTTTTGATGTAATATGTTTTTGGAAATATATTCTTGCGACATGATGTATTAAAAACAAATCATAAAATTAGACAATAATCTATACATAAATGTTGTATGAACAATATAAATACTTTTGAACCTTCATCAACTTCACTTTCCTGAGTTTTGGGCTAGCGTTGTTTTAATTACATATGTCAGATCTACATTTTTGAAAATGCTCCGAAATGTATCAGTGGTTAATTAAGCTTTCTTCTATTCTAGTGTCTTTGAAGGCTGCGGAAACGCCAATCGACTTTTCGAGGCCCGTGACAGATTAAGACGAACAGAACTGAATGTATCATGTAAAATCATCCCTCCCTCCAAACTGAAATGACACGGAAACGGGGGAGTTACTGTAAAAATAAGAAACGTTGAGACCGCATAAAAGGACGCTTGTACACCAATACTCACCAATACTTTTCAGTAAAAATGGATAAAGACGATCACCGTACCAGAATAAAATGTTTTATTTTGAAAAGCGAACTGTGTCACTAACACTGATGGTCACTTATTACGGGGTAAATTTTCTTCAACGTGACTACAAGCCTTGCCAAAGATATACGTTCAGGATACTTGTCAGAAATTGTTTCGAAGAAAGGATCGATATAATTCGAGGCATCGTGATCGCAGCTCTTTTCTGACACCGATGCCTGAGACAGTTGGCATCTCCTGTGAACGGATTCATAATATCCCGCATGATGTTCTGCGAAGGAAAAAGCGGATTGAACGATGGGTGCCGCGTTTTTCTCTCGAATCGTCGAAGGAAATTCATGTTCTCAGACACATTTCTCGGCTTTGAGTCGGAGTAGAACTTATCACATCGAAGTAAACAATCGGAGCACATGCAGATGAAGGGATGCTAGGAAGGATACCATAGCCATGTCTAGTACATGGGTCAACTCATCGCCGCTCAGAATTTGCTGTCAAATTTAGAGACGAAGAAATTTCAAGGATTATTTTTTGCTTTTCAACCGCTAAACAGGGGTAGAAGTAAATTTAGATTTTCCCGCTTTTTAGTCAAAGATATAACAGTAATTTTCTTGAAATTGTAAATTATAATAATTAATTATATTAATATAAAGTATTATTATAAAGTGATTGCACTTAATATTTGCTTCTTTGTGTTGAGTTATTAATCACAATGTTGCTCAGAGCACAGATTTTTCATCTAACTATTGAGTCATTGACATTAATAATAAACTCAAAGAAGCAAATATCACTTGCAATCACTTTTCAACTTAAAGGAAAATTAGCGATTTGAAAATGAGTATTGGTATAGTTTTAGTTTCTTTTTGGAATATATTTACAGTTCAGTATTTGTTGCCAAGAATGTATCTTTAGAGTCGTCTATATAATCTGTAGAGAAACAATCTTTCTTTCTTTTGAACAAATCTTTTATAACAGCCGCATAAAGATGCATCTAACCTAGTGGACCAATTTTCTTCAATTGTTTGATTTTCCATTACATTGTATGCTTCAAAAGTTTAGAAAGAAATGGTCCACGATTTTTCTCCAATAGCCGTGGGGGTTGCCGCATTGCCAGTTCGAAGAATCACGTAGGTCTGATACCAGAGTGGTACTCACGGTAGCGTTGGTGTAGATTAATATTATCCAGGAGGCAATTGCCGGTACAGGAGCTCCGAGCAGCAAGGGACGCCGACCAGCAGTGTCAGCGATCTTCCCACCAGTCATGGCACCCAAAATGGCACTCAAAGCAATCTGCAAAAACACCAAAGCACCACTCGCACGTTCACCCTCATCTCGGACAAATTTCGTCACATCACTCTTGGATTCTATTGTAGTTGGTAACGTTATCCCAGTAAAGATGTTATGATTAAAATAATTCAATCCAGTCTATTCCGGCATATTTTATTTAGAATTGTGAATCTTCGAATTTCGTGCTGGATGTTTTCCTAAGTTCGGAGAAAAATAGGAATTTAATTCAATCCTTCAGTTTGAACGTAGAAGCGGATGATACAACCGCTTGATAACTTTTCAAACATTTTTTTAAAGAACTGGCCACCCTAAAATTGTACTGTATGTCGTGATTCTAGTAAGCTCTTATATTATGTTTCATGTAAATATTTCTAGTCTTAAACATTGCTTAAATTCGAGACATTTAAAACTGTATGAACGGAGAGGTCGTCTTGAAGCAGGGAATAGGCGAGTACGAAGTGAACAGTCATATAGATCGTACATTCGTCAAGACTCTCACCTATATTTCAATTTGCAATGAAAATATTGGTGCGTTACAAAATGGAAACCAAAAGATCCTAACTTTCTACCGGATCTCGAAACTCAAGAAATCGAAACTGATATTTTGAACTGAAGCGGTAGCATCTCGATTCAACCCGTTTCCCCAGATGAAATGGAATACAAATTATTCTGAGAGCTGACAGGTGTGAAACAGTGTAGAAAAGCTCTTTCCTACATAGAAGAGTGAAGAGTTATTTGCGCAGGATGAGTTCACCTCAGTTTCATATGCAAAATGTACAAATTTATCATTTATGGACAGCATTGGCTCATTTGCTAGTGGATAAAGTATCTGCCCATGATACTGCATCCACAACTCACCCACCTAGAATCAGGGAAACGTTTATGACAAATTAGACGTGTTGCATCCTCCTGATGTGGGTCCTTTTCACATACTAGCAATTTAAAATCTTAGTAGTCTGATATGGCGCCTCCTTGAGGAGAAGGTTAAGTTCAACTTCTCAGCGTGGGAGTGGAACAAGTAAATTTATTATTAAAAATATAATAACAAATAAAATTATTCAGTGACCAAAATATTTTGTAAATTTATTATCATTAATAATAAAAGAAACTTCATTACTGGTGGTTGATATAATTTTCTTCTCGTGGTGCCATAAAACGTATATTTTTCCAATTTTTGGTAATATTGTCGGATCAAGAACTATCTTGCCGGTTTACCGAAGAGGAGCTTTCGGACACGAAAAGTGAAATAGCTCCTGGTGTTGACCATATATACACTCACAGTTGTAAATCCACTTTGGAATCAATTTTAAAAGATGGTTATTAAACTTTATTCCGGTAATACTTCGGACACGAGGTTTATCAAAGGAATGTAAAATCTAAAATCAATGGAATTCTGAAATATGGGATGCTCACAAATAAAGCTGAGAATTACAGACCTATTGCTCACCACCATGTCACCAGATCGCCCTTCTTATAATTGAATCAACCCCACAACCTTTGGAATCCTCCCAAATTACCAACCTGGATTTATGATTAAATGCACCTCGAATATCACGTTCTCACCCTAATCAATGTATCGAAATAAGATATGAGAAAAGTCTTGTCGGTGTTGTATTCATCGATCTCACTGCTGCTGTTTTCAATTTGCGACGCTTTTTAGTGGAAAATTCCCTACCCTACAATTAATTTGTAATTCGAAATCTTCGTAATGAAAGCCACCTCAATAATATCTGAAAGGAGAGGACAAATGTATTATCAATCAAGGCCGCTGATCTTACCATGGCTGAGTAGAGAGCGTATCCAAATTTCTCTGAGGAGAAGGCGACTCCACGAGCAGCAGCGTCCACGCTGGAAAAGTTGCCATGGAAAAGTCCAGCAGAGTCATTGATTGAACCCGAAGCAGGGGTCTTCCAGTAGATGCGAGATGCAGGCTCATATGTAGTCCAGGCATCCAAGAAGCTCGCGTAGAACATCCCTAGGGCACCTGAATTCATCCACACTAGAGTTCAGGTTTTTCCATTACGAAAACCACAAAGAATCTGTAATTCACTTACATTACTCACGAGAACGAATTGTGTATGGGATATCCTTAATCTCCTTCAGCTAAATACCTGGATGATATCTTTCGATACCCAAACACGTGTGTATGAAAGTAGGTAGTATGGGCTTGGAGGATAATATACGAATAAGACATTGCACCAAAATCAATAAATTTTCAGCCACCTTCCGCGCTCACCCCAAGAGAAGAGAGAAATAAATAAGATCACTTCTATTGTGTGAAAACTGCGGAGAGCCAAAAATTGCACGCGGCCTTCTGCTCTGATCGCAAATTTATATTTTCGCCTAAAGGCGGCTCCACATATTCGTTATTCGGCGAATACCGAGCAATAGCTACGTGCTCGCGGTACTTCCCGAGTATTTGCCTATTGGCAAGCACACTGATCTACATGTAAGCAATTTGCCGAGCACGTGCTCCCTCTGGGAATGACGAATATTCGTGTTAGTGATTAGAGGTTATGGAGTGAATCTGAATTAATCACACATTCTGCTGCGTATGAAGTTGTGTCTTGTGAAATGTGAAGTAAAGTAAATGGGTCTTATCTAAACTTAATTCAATCAATGAAATTAAATAATTAATAAGCTGGTTTTTATTCCATAAGGATTTAGCTATGGTAATCGGTATTCTCGAATTTAAGATCCTTATAATCATAATAGTTTTTATCCATTCTAAAAGAATCAATATTATATAACTATTTTAATTTGTGTCTCCGCAACATCCTACTCTATTTATTTATTCAAGTATCATTCATTACATTTAATTTTTAATGTTTATAATTTATTATTATTATAGTATTTTTTATTTTCACATTTTTTATTTCCTGAACATTCCATGTATAGGAAATATATGCTAATCCTACTAAAAATATAGATAATGCTAGTAATGTCAATACATGTTCAGTACTGAGAAAATTCAGGACGCTTAATAAAAAAGTAAAATAAAGTGAATAAAAATGTTTGTGGTTTAAATCACTCATGAAATAAATTTTATATTAAAAAAGTAGTTGCAAACTGCGTACGACCAGGTTGGGAATAATAAATGAAGTTATTCCATCACTACTTTATTGCTTAATTTCTCTATTTTATCACTACTAAAACACTTCTTACTTTGTGCGATAAGGAGAAAAAAATACAAATAATTTGTTTTTTCAGCGATTATCTACTCGAAGTAACTTGAAATCGTAATACTCGTATACTCGCTATACTTGGTAATCGTAAAAGCACGAATATGTGGACAGTACCACGAACAGGTCATTCGCAAATATTCACCTAAGCTCGGCTTTCTTTGATGTGTCCCAAGAGACCGACACGCTGCGGGAAAAGGCGAGCACCGGTGTTCGTGATGCGACGAATAGCAAGCAACTCATCCATACTATTCGCTATTCGGCAAGCAGTTGCTCGGGGTTCGCCGAATAACGAATATGTGGAACCACCTCGTAGAAATTCCATTTCATCAAACACTCCGTCTCCGTCCAGTAACTCAAATTCTCTGATACTCCAAAGTGAATCGAGAGGGCACGAACGAAGCAATTTCTTATTTTCTTTTCGGTTTTCTTTTTTCATGTACAGCGTCGGCACGAATGAAGGCAAGTGCTAATGAAACTTCCATTCAAATGGCTCAACCGTGAATTTTAAAAACATGCTTTCCCATTTAAAGTAATGTGAGGAGTGACCAGTGCCTTTAATTGTGCGAAGTCGTCGGTCTACAAGCTCCCAACTGAATGCGTAGCGATAGAAGGCGATCTCGCAGTTCGCAACCTGAGGGTCGTTCGCATTCGATCAACGATGACCACGAAAGCCAGGGGATCGAGAGGGATATGTCTCCGAAAACGAGAGGTTTCGCAAGGGGTGGAAGAAGCAGAGTACTAGAGGCAAGCTACTTGTTTACTAGGGAAATAATAAATTAAAATAACCATAGTTCAAATGTTCAAAGAGATTATTATATTCTTGTGTAAACCAACAGTACAATAAAAACTCCAAAATTTGTCTTTAAGTCATTTTGTCTGTGTATAATTAGTCATAATCCATGACAACCTTTCAATTCAATCGGTTTTGTATTCAATTAATTAAAGTAATATCCTGCTTCAAATTCTTCTTAATATCTTAGGACATCCAATTATCCGAAGCCTAATAATCGTGTTACAATTTATCGGAAGTGGTTTAGGAGAAAAAATATGTATCTATTCTCGTACGTATGTTTGTGAAAAAAAAGTAGTATGAAATAGAATACTTACCGTATTTTATCTATTTATACGAATTTCCTCATTACTACGCCGAACTATGTATAAAGCCTACATTGTTTTCTGTCTTATATGTATTTTTATATTACTAGCAATAACTTGCACATGGAACTTTCATTTACAGCTATACCTGCAATTGACATATAGTGGCCCTACATACATATGTACTCGTACAATCAATTTCTGCCCTGAAGTTACATATTTTTCTTTCTTACCTCATTTTTCCGTAACAGTTGAGTCAAACTAACACTTTCCTGTGGATTTTTAAAATATTTTGATTAAAGAAATGAAACCTTTAGAGTTATAAGAAGGGTTGCAATAAGAAAGGGTTGCAATAACACTCTTGGTCACTCGACCCCCAGTGGGTAGATGTCATCACTTCAGGGACAATTACTTTGAAATTCAAACTGGAATTGATAAAGCCTTTGATTCTGAACAAAAAAAATTTTTCAACCTTTTTGAAAAGTCCATAACTTTCCAGCTGTTTACAGCTAAATTAAGCCATTTTGAGGCAAAGAAGTAGCATGTGATTTCGTGAATAGCTCGAAAATCACGAATTTTATCAAAAAAATGAGAAAAATTACTTGCTTTGTATTGTTCAAGTATTGGAGTTTCTCATTTCTGTAGATGCAATATTAGCAGAGTTCTCATAGAAGATGGTGCCGAGAACTGAAGTCTTATAATTAAAACTACAAATTAAATAATAAAAAGATTTTGTCTGAAGGTATGAAATATATACCTAATTTCAATTACAATACTTCTTTTTAGTGAAATGAATGACTGGAACTTGAATAACAGGAAAGTAATTGTTATCGTTTTGCAAATTCAGAGTGTAGAGCTACAAATAAAAGTTCTGGCAATTTAAACAACAACGGTTGAATAAAGAAAGAATAAAAAGAAAACTATTCTATCACGGATATTGCATATTTTGTAGATTTTGAAGTTAAGGGAAAACTTATGGAAAAGAATCAATACTCTATGAAATATAAAGTTAAATTAGTCAATAGGCACGTTTCCCCTCTTGACCGTAAAAAAGCAGGATACGTACTACTATTGATAATGATAATAATAATAATAATAATAATAATAATAATAATAATAATAATAATAATAATAATGATGATGATGATGATGATGATGATGATGATAAAAACAAACGCCACTCTGCACTGGGATAAGCAAACCATTTCAGACAGAAGAGTAGATCATAATAAGCCAGACATAATATTAATAGACAAATCTAAAAGAAAAACTTTTATTATTGATGTAGCTGTTCCTTCCACTAACAAATAGAAAAAAACAGAACAAACCAAAATTCAAAAACTTCAGGAACTTAAGATAGAAATTGAAAATATCCGGAAATAAAATGTAGTAGGAAATAAAATTTCCTCTCATTAGTTTAGCTACTGGAGTCATTTACAAAACGCAAAAAGGGAATCTTGCAAGAATGCCATGCACTGCCAGAATTGCAGATATCTGTTATATTACAATCATGCCATCTTACAAGGAAATTCCTTAGACTCCACTAAGAATAAATTTTACTTTCGGCTAGGCGTATAAGCCCGCCACAACTACCTGTTTGAACAGAGAAAATACAGTTGCACTTAATAATAATAATAATAATAATAAGAGAAGAAGAAGAAAAAAATGAAATAACAATTAATTTACATTTACAATTGAAATATTTTCGTTTAAATGCGATATTTTGTTCTACTTCGTCGTGTGTCATGAATAGGTAGATTGAAAGTGCAACGCATGTACTTATTGATCATTATAAAAAATAAGAATATTCTGTGAAACTTTTCTAATGAATTGGAAGCAAACTCATATAGTATTGAACCCACGGCTGGTGGGACCCCTCGAATGCATGACAATGTATTATTCCAAGAGGAAAGGAGAATTCTCCCTGGTGTGCAAGATTGAGTCACTTAACACAGGAGTTTCACACTTTAATAAAATGCTATTTTATCACTCCTTCCTTATCAGCAAAAGAACTCTCCCTGTCTCTTACTCTATAGCATGACAAGAAGCAGACGCTCTCGAACATGTCATCGTGCAATAAGCTCTTATTTCTTTATTTCCAGTCATTGTTTTGTTTTTGTTGGCTCGCACTCACCTAACAAGCAAGCGACATGCAGGCGCCAGCGACACAGCTGCGGGGTGGGCAGGGGGAGTGGGGGCAACAGGCGGCCCCCCCTTGTGGCGACGGCGTTGGCCGAGACGCCGCCGGTGGCGCCTCGGGCGTGAGGCGGGCGGCGCGCGCGCCGGGGCAGGCCGAGGGGGCACGAGTGACGCAGAGCGCGGAAGAAGGCTCCCGCACCACCCCGCCGGCGCCGGTGACGCCCGCCCTCTGCAACCCGCCGCACAACCACAGGTGCCGGCAATGCAACCAGAGTTTCCCGTTGCCGATCTCCACTGTCCTCAACCTTAGCCGACCCACGCCCCAAGCTCTCTTCGGTCGGCATGTCGTCCGAGGCGCTGGGGGTCCGCGACGACCCCGACAGCTGCGTGTCGCCAGTCGAGTCACTAGTGGACACCTCCCTGCGCTCCTCGCCTTCGAAGAACGACGGAGCCATCGACGAGAAAGTGGTCGACGGCGAAGTCGCAGCACCTGACGAACAAAACAAACATAATTCCACGGTAACGAGTAGAGAACCGAAGCAGGTGTCTCCTGCTATGTTCGCAGGGGTGTTGTCCGCTACCCTACCCGATCGTCTTCCACAACTGCACACCGTTTTTATCCAGACTGATGCTCCGGGAGATCTGGGATCCCGAAGTTATATATGCAAAATGAAACTTCATCTTCATCAAAATCAAACTCCCTGTTCCATATTCATCTTCGTATATCTACATTTCTTATCCCAAAACAATTTTAATAATGCCTCGATACATTGAGAGGCAAAGAGAAGAAACGTCTAAAATATAATACCAAGACCCTTCCCATTTCCTCAGTAAAACTTTCTTTATAAAAATCCATAATAATCTAAAAATAAAAATTTATTATGAATTCAGCTGTTGTGTATTGAGTCATCCGTGACTATTGTTGATCACTGAATCATAACTTTTCATTTAAGTTACTTCAATTGAAATACTTTTGTAACAAAACGCCTTTGTTTTTAGAAGTGGAGAAGTTTGTTTAAAATATATCCCTGATGTTCCTTAAAACAGGTTCTTGGAATTAGAAGTAGAATCTTGCAACATGAATCCTCTCTTTCACAATTTTAAGTTTATCATATTAAGTTTTACGATTGTTGAACGTTTCTCTATTCAAGAAGAATAAATAAGGTGGAATTCCGTATCAATGATTCAATCAGCATTTTATAGAAAATACCACTAGATTGTTTCGCAACGGTCGAACACGAGTATGAAGGGGGGAGGTGAGCAGGTGGCGGACGCAGCGCATTTCTCATACGAAGGCGATACATTTCTTGCGCGACCTAATCAGTTTCCGTGCGCATTGTCTCACAAAACACAAACCCCGCCACTCTCATGTTTTCAATATAAAAGTACTATAAAATATGAAATTACTTAACACTAACAAATACTTAATACAATGTTCCTCACAAACATTGCACTTGCTTCTGCCATAATTAACTTTTAATGTAGCCCCCCACCCATCCTGGCCCTCCGGTTTTCCTTCTCATAGTAGTTGATTTCCCATACGGGGAGTGTCATTTAATACTTTAGTTATTAATGATCTCGAATTTTTCTGAACATAATATCTACGATTCACTTTGTAATGATAAATGATTATAGTGCACATTTATTAAATAATTTATTTTATAAGTATTTAATTCACCACCATCCTTGGTTTTTAATCGAAATTGATGGGATGGTCCCTTGCTTGTTTCCGGAGAGTAACTCAGTTTATATCCCCCCTCGTGGTCATGGGCTGTTTGCATCTGCTTCTTTGGCAACAAAGTTTATTTAGTTAGTTTACTTGGCTACTCTACATTTTACTGCTTTGTTCACCGATAATCTGCCATCTGCGCGGACAGGTTTCTTTCTACAGGAATGCTCTTTGGTGAGATACGTTTTTGTGTATTTGCTCTTTCAACCCTATGTACGAACGTTCCCATAAACGTGAAAATCCCCATCCTATTTCATCTCTTCGTTTATTTTTTCTGGCAATTTCAAAGAGTATCCAAGAGATTCTCTGACTCCCTCCGACTGTGTGATCGATTACGGAGTGGGGTGGAATCACCGCATTCAATTACGTCAGAATCTATTGAGAGGCTTCGAAAGCTTGTCAGCGGATCTTGGGGAATGGTATGATTATAATTATATTTATCCTGACAATAAAGAAGCGGTGATAATGAAATAGCAATAAGTGAAATATACCTGTTATTTATGAGATGCAAAATACTTCATTTATACTTATAACCAAATAGACTTTTCAAGGGAAGCTTTGTACATTAAACGTCAGTTAAGATGTATCATAATGGCAAACCAAAGATTAAACCTCTTCAATGTAAGCATCTGAAAAGCATTCATACCCCGTTTCAATACAAGAATCTGAGAAGCATTCATACATACTCACTATCGCTACACTTGTTGCATTTGAGACAAACCTCCCATTGGGGGGAAAATTAGAGGTACTGGAATTTGCACTTCAACAAAAAATGGATCAGAAAACATGTGTGAAAGATAGATGAACATATTTTAGCTCTCTGCATTTTGCATTCCAAAGTAATCATTTGTATCAAAACTTTCATTTCACTATGTTTGCAAAACCAAGAAATGTGAAGGTTTTTTAAACATTTTTCAAAGAAGCTCTCATTATAAAAATATGAAAAAAATGCCATTTTGATTGAAACTAACTAGTGTTGAAAGAAAATGATCTAGAATGTCTCTCACGGAATCAAAATGGTTGTTATAGTAAGTTATGAACTAATCGATTCATTGTGCAAAATGGTTGTTATAGTAAGTTATGAACTAATCGATTCATTGTGCAAAATCGCGTAAGGGCGAAATTGGTGACGTCGAATGCTCTTAGATCAAAAGTATCAACATATTTGGTCTTTGCTCGTTTATATGAAGAAACTAGCAGAGTGTCCGCGGCTTTGCTCATGTGAGATTTATTATACGACTGCAAATTTATTTTCACATTCACATTTCTCATATTCCCATTCCGTAAAAACCTTTCATAGCAAATATTTTCGATTTTTTCGTATCACGTTCTTCCCGACCCCTACCTCTAGGAATTTTGTGCTACTCATGTGATCTGAAGGGTATATAATGTGATTGGAAATACGATTATTCATCTTAGAGTACGCAAATACCGTGAACTCGACCCTATTTTTTTTGTTAATTTTATGTCTCGCCCTACCCATCCCCAGCTCTAAGGATACCGTGTTCCAATGTGATCTCAACTTGAACTTAACGGCATGGGTAGTTTAAACATATCATCAACCTCTTAACTGTGTATCCGATGCAATTTTCATTTTTTTATATTTCAAAATTAGTTTTCAATTATTTTTATCCATAAACCTATTTTATCCTCCACCCACCCAAGGGGAGCTAGTGGTGTCTTTCTTTCATGAGAGCTAAAGATAGACTTACACAGGCCAAACTTTAGAATATGGTCCCACAAGGGTTCGAAAAAATAATTTATGTCATAATACTACAAATATTATTGCGGTTCCGAAAATATAAACCGTATTCTTCGTTTTCATATTTATGATAGTTATAAAGAAATATTGTTCCGAACTATTTTCTTCTCTCCGTCACCGTTTATGTTAGTATGTTCAGGTATGATAATTATAATAAGGCTCGTGACAGTGAGCCATGAACAACTGGGGTTTGTACGGGCTGATTATGGAATTAAGCGTCCTTGAGAATGTCATTACTAATTCCAGTGGCCCTGAAAACTATGATCTCAATACTAATGCGAGTCATTTTCGTTTATTTTACTTTTCATCCCCTTTTAAACCTTTTCTCAATGTGAGTATATTCCCTCATAGGGGATGACAGTGGACTTACGCGGTATTGAAAGTGTGACTCTGCTCTTCAGCGTCTTAAAAATGATGTATTCAACACCAATATAGTTTTTTTTATTTTTTCCTTCCTTCGTTCTCACCCCTACTCTAGGGATGCTAGAGTTATATTATCTACTATATAGACTAATTGTAAACTTACATTGCATTGGGGAGGATACCTTTATCCATCTCAACTACACCGGAATGTATAGTTTCAAGTCTAATATCGGATTTTTCCATTATTTTTACATGCCACCCTCTTCCTACCTCTCCCTAATGGCGCCATGGATATTTTAATCCCACATTCCTTGTTGTCAGATAGTCAGTACTCTGTGTATCAAGTTTGGTTGAAATTTACCCAGGCTCTTCAGAATTATGGAGGGATACATACGTAAAACATTCCAACTCCTATTTCACTCCTTGAGAGTTGGATTTTCGTAAAATCCTTCTACAGCCTAGAAAGAACCCATCTGTCAAATTTTAAGCTCGTAGGTTTTGTAGTTTGTGATATTTCGTGATTAGTCAATAAATCTGCCAGAACGTGAGTGGTATTTCTATATAGAGAGTGGTATATCTATATTTCTATTCTTTTATATATAGAGATTGTTGCAAAACCTTACCATTTATATCAAACCAGACACTTAATTTGCTCATTTTTAGCTCCCATCCAGAGTTTCGATCATTAAAAAAATCAAATATAATACATTGTTTTCAATAGATTGGTAACGATGTATGAACATTTGGTTTCAACCTTAGCTCTCATATGAAATGTTTTAACTGGATTACTTCGCCGAGAACGACAAACACTGTGGGCTACGTGTTTGAATCCTGTATAGGCTCTACAACATTAAATCAATCAACATTGATTACGATATTTACTCCCCACAAGTGGATGCGAAATAAAATATCCTAAAATGCTATACATCGAGCTTCAATGAGTCTTGAAACACTATCCTAAAATACAAACTTTAAGTTGTATTTCCCATTGTGATCGTATTAAAAATACAGAGAAATAGAGGAAGAGAGTTAAAAACTCTGATACTGGACCAGATGGAAATCTTGGCAAACGTCGAATTCAGTTCAGGAAATATTTTATCTCACAACTTCCGAGTACTCGAGGAGGAAAGTTTGCATCGTCTACGGATAGATAAAATTGCGACGGCCTACAACTCGTACCCGGGACCTCCTGCTATGGCCGCAGATGTGCTGTCCACTACACCACCCGCCTCGACTCCCGAAGACCGTTTACAACATACATCAAAAAGTCTGTTCCCAGATCGACTTCATATTCAATTAGTACATAGAAACTACAAACACAACCCACCACACAGGCTGAGAGGCTCTTTCTGGAATCGCGACGTACACAATCGTTCGTTTCCATACCTTGATGATGGCATGAAGATCTCTACAACTCTACATACCTTAATGAAACAAAGGATCTTAATAATCATTTTGTTATAATTACCATCTCAATGATCATTTTGTGAGTAGCGCGAGTGCATGGTAACAAAGTTCCCCCGTCCGGAATAACGTATCAAAACGCTATTAGATTAATATTTCTTGTGATTGAAGGATTTCAATGTGACATCACCTTTGGTCCCGGTCTTGTGTGATCATCACACAAGACCGATTTTCTTCAGAATATATTTCGAAATAGATACGCAACGTATAAAATATAAAAGTAAATTTTCAAATGGAAGATCGAACTGTGAAATTTCCTGCCCACTGAGACAGGAAATGAGTAGTGACATAACCAGTAAAAGATGGGTTCGTGGAAACTGGGTTAAGAGCCGCTTGTATTCACTTATCCGACGTCCTATGCAGATGGTAGCGAACACAATACCCTACCCTTAACCATTTTCGCCTGACACTGCAAAGCTCTGTCAAGTTCACTTTCTCGCAAAAAGTTATGCGTAGGAATTGGTGTACCGGAAGTAAATTATGATTTTACATGATTTTAAAGTAATTACAGTTCTAAAAATTTCTGAAATTAAAACATTATTAGATCAAGATTACTCGTGGGGTGACCCGAGGCATAGCACATAGCGCACTCGTGTTCCACCTCTGGTGATGCTGGTTCAAATCCCGGTTGATCAAAGTAGAATTTGCAGTGATAGGCAAAGCGCTCACCACTGTTATTCCCGTCATTAGGAGGCCGTTTGATACCAGACGGTGGTCGAATACAACGACCAGGACATAGAGGAATCTCCACGCGGAACCCCCTCACAATGTGCCTCGAGAGACCCACTGGCCAACTTCTCTAATACAGAAGAAATTCTGACAAGATTTCATTCATCACCACTATTATTTGTCTATCTTTCCATATATTTTCGAATATAAACATAGAATCTCCTCTGGCGAGAGGAAGTATTTCACCGCCTCCTGCGAATGCCGTTTCTAGTTATCTCCCATGTTTACGCATTTTCTTTAGATCTGAATGATAATCAGCCGTGTTAAACGAAAACCCCCAAAAATCTAAAATTCTTACTATTGTCTGTTAAATATACACTAATACACGGTTTGTGGTCTGTATCAAGCTGTTTGTATCGCGAAGTCTTTGTTTTAACAAGTAACTGGAACATGACTCGCAAAATGAGATGGAGAAGAACAACTATTTCAATAATCATGTTAATTTTGCAGGGTTTATGATAAGATTATGTGATTTTTATTAAATATCGGTGTACCCAATTTCATTGTTTACACTTTGAATGGCGTCTAGTATTGTAATAAATACGCTCGTAATGTGGACGACCTCGGACCCAGTTTCCAAATAATTTCGAATGTATCTTTTCTTAACTATTTATTTCCATTTATTCATTTGAGTGCGATGGTGAAGTGTAAATATTGTAAAGGAAAACATTACATGCAATTTGTTTCACAACAAAACAAAATTATTGAATTATCCAATCAACGAGAACGACAGAAATAAAAAGTGCGAAAAAAACGCCACGTATTAATTTTCATTAGGCTTTTCTTCTCAAAAATATTACGCAGTAATAAGAACAAAACTATCATTCATATTAAAAGACTTCTCTAAAGTATGCTAACCTTAAGTTATAAAGAAAATATATTTACACCATTTCGCAAACATTTTATTCGTTTTAAGAAAGTATCTACAAAATTGATTAAAGAAATTATTCAGTAGATATGTTGAGTAAGAAAGTTAAATGATACACTCCCATCAGTGTTTTCAAACCAAACTTACCGTACAAAATTGAATGCAAAGATTGTAGTGCATGTAGGTCTAACAATATCTTAAAAACTGGAATACAAGAGCACAAACGAAATATAATTTCAGTTAAGCCAAGTGTTGTAACATCCCATTGTATTAATTATGAAAACTTGTTGGATTGGGATACCCTTTTATTATTAGACAAAGAAGTTAATTATTATAAACGTTGCATATCTTATAAATGTTACTTATAAAGAACACAGAAGGGAGTGTGAATTAACGCACTGACACTGAAAAACTATTGAGTATTTGCAACACTCATTTGTGACATGTTTGCGTGATTTCTGCTTTTTTGTTAATATATTTTGAGATAATATTTACAATTGATATCATGTAATTTGTTCCATGTTAATTTGTGTTGTTACTTTATGTTTACACTAATATCCAAGCTCGAGTCGAATCGTAGTGTATGTAACAAAACACAATAAATTTATATTTGTGCTCTTCCAAAATAGGTCGTAATTACTTAAGTTATAATTTATTTATTTATCTAGATTTCATAATTGACGTAAATAGTGGAAATGTTTCAAATTATTTTCAAATTTAAATGTCAACAAATTTCTAAAATGCTCATAAAACTATACCATTGAAAAATATCTTAAAAATATACATTTTAATGATTTAAAAAACTCCATGCATTAATTTAAAAAGTACTGTCTCATCATATATTACTCATACCTAAAGCTAACTTTTTTCAGAGTCAGAAAAACGTCTAAAAAACACTTACAATATCACTCATATCTAAAACTAACTTTTTTCTGTATCAGAACAACTTTTATTCTGGTAATTGTATTAGAAAAAATCTTGAATATTATTTTAAGACTTTTGTGACATCTTACTTATAAATAGCGAACACGTGTTACTTGAATGTAATTTCATAGTAGGCACATGATCTTGCAATTTCGTATCTGGAGTTGGTTTTCCGTTTTCCTATACATTTTATTGATATTTTGAGTTCTCTAAAGTTACATTATCCCTATGCTTCGTACATCGACACCGCTAAAAAGATTTTCAGATCACTTGAAAGGAGGAAGTACGGCTAGTGGTAAAATATATGACGTAGTATGCCTGATATATTATTTTCGTATTTCTACTCCAAAATATCAAGTGAATTGCCACTTATGGAGATGTAATACACACTATTTACGCTTTCTGTACAGGGAATTGTAAAATAGAATTTGGAGTCGCGTTCTGACTAGCTGCGTTCTCTTTATGTATGCCCCTCTCCCGTCTTTACAAGTCTCCTTCTCATTCTTTACATCACGGACTCTTCAATTAACATTAAAAAGGGAGGTGTATTAAAAAAGAATCCCTTTATTTATTTAACGCTTACTTGATTCGAGTTCTAAATTTTTACCGTTAATACGCGTTTACCGTAAAATTTCAACAGCATGGATTCCCGCTGTTATTATTAAGGGACTAAAAGAACCCTGAGAATCTACTTGAAAAGTCTACTGGTCTCTACACTAGGTGGTCCTCTGGGAGTCGAGCAGGAAGATCACAGCGATTTCTCAACGTCACACTGTGTTGCATTATCAAATCAAAATCAAATCAAACTGTCCTACTACTAACATGGCCCAAAGATGCCCCATGGGGTTCACGGCCTCCACAATTTCTTGACCTCGGAACATGGAGGAGGACATGTGGTCTCCGACCGGTTTTACCCCGGGATAGACCCGATGCTCATTTTACAGCTGGTTGAGTAGACTTGGGAATCAGCCTGGTCTTCGAGATATGAAGACCGGACTTCGGGTACTTGAAAGGTTTCTTGGAAATAATGTGAAGTCAAATCTAAATTGAAAAGGCAGGATCAAAAATAATAATTTTTTTCTGCGTTTGCATCCAACGCAGAATATTGTACTCATTACTGTGGACAATAGATGGGCCTGAAGTACAGGAAGTTTTGGAACCTAATCACAATGTGAGTACGAAGTTTCGCAGAGAATTCACTCGAAAACATTTTAGGACAGCAACGAATAAAGAGTTATTTCACATACTGATTGCGATCTGACGATTTCATTTCCTTAAATTAGCAAATGTTTGGAAGTAAGGAGCAACAATTGCTACCAGAAGCAGGAACTTAAGTATATTCTGAATCAATTAAAGATTGGGATCTTCTAAAACCAATCACGAGGAAATTTGATTCAAGTGATAGCGGAGATGGAGCATAGACAACCATTGTTTCTATGAGGAAGAAATTAGTATTCTTGGAAGTGATTTTCACCATTAAGGGGTGGGGGAGAGGGTGAATAACCTTTTTCATATATTCCCTATTTCTTTTTCAAGAATTCATTGTAAATGGATATAAGAATAATCTTCATACCGGATTTAAATCAATATTTATATTATTTAACCACTTATTGACTATAATATAAAACTACTGTACTATTAAAATGTGGAAAGTCATAGTAGTAATGCTATAGAAGTATAATATTTGAGTGATCCATGGATGTGGTTGTGTTAATGAGGTGTCATTCAATCGATAAAAATCTCCAAATCTTATTTCAGAAAAATGAATTAGAACACATTTATCAAATCCTTTTAGTATATAAATAAGAACAACGCGTAATTGAAAAGTTGTAGCACTTTTAAAAATATTTAACTGCATAAATAAATAAATAAAAAGTTGAAATAATATTTTAAGGTTAGAAAATTAATCCTTCAAATTTGTTATCAATACTGAATCTAGAAAGAATTATTCAAATTCTCTCTATTCGAGTATATTAGTTTTTTGATCCCACGTCATGAATTTTTGGCATGCGTTATGTTTGATTTCCCCTTATTTCTAAGAAACGTTTCAAGGATGCAACTTCAAATGTTCATGGCCCTAGCGTATGAATAGAGATTTTTGTCCGATTTTGGGCCAAAATTCAAGATAGCGGGTCATCGGCACAAATGGGAAGGAGGCAAGTGTACGTACATCTCTCTTCGGATGATTTGGTCCCTCGCGTAGAACTACGACCCAGTTTAAAGAAGGCTGAGCGGGACTGAGAGCTAGACATTTGTACCCTGACGCTTCAGACAGCTATGATGTTCTTCGCCCAGAGCTTTGCAGAGTTGTGTATCGAACCTGCATTATTGTTGCTGTTGATTGTCCAAGTATATTGGTTTCGGTTACGTACCACTGTGACGGTGTTACTGTGGCCCAATTGTACAAGAATTTGTTAACCTGCACCCTTAAATAATCCAGATTGCCATATCCCGGTGTAACTGCGATTGTTGTCCTCAGAGTAATAAACTTTCACTCCTTCATACCAACAGAGACTCATATATTGATATTAAAAACTACACATGTTTTTTGACCTCACCTCGAATTCAACCCGGGGTTTCTTGTGAACAAGCACGCAAACCATGAGTCATTAATATAATCTATAAACAATAAAAGTTGGTATACTCAGTTATGGGAGAAGAAGACAGGCACATTATGATGAGAAAAGAAGAGATTTGATAATAGGAATGAGGTGAATAGGAGTAAGAAAAATCGAGAGTAACCCGGTCAACATAAGTTATGAGACAAAATTTAAAATTTTCCATGAGTGTGTAGGACGAATGTGTATGGTGAGAGATGAGATAAACAAAGAAGGAGACTTATGATAGAAGATTATATTCACCTTCCCGTGGTGAGGACGGGACGGGTATGCCACACCGCGGCACGGTAAACAGTTGTCCAGGAAAGAGACATAAAGACGAAAAATAACAATCTAGAAAGACCTTATATTGACGACTGTTTGGAAGACGGTAAATAAAGTTATACTCTACCGTGAATAATTCGTGAAACACGCGTTCAAGAAATGTGTGAGAAGAGTGAGCAAGGCTTCTGTTTTAAGAGAGGGGGTGCGGGTAATACTGTTGTATCATTGTGTTTCTTTTAACTTCGAGCAAAGGCTACCTTGTGCAAATATACATGACCTTTATTTACAAAAATACTCGTATGTAAGTACGCGTATGAATCATTTTACTATTTATCTGTGAAAAACAGAATAGATATCTTTGTCTGTCAAAGTTGTGTCCATACGGAAGGAATAAATATTTCGTATTAGTAAGTCCCTTTGTAAGAACTAAATACGCAAAAGTAGCATGATCTTTGGTTCAAACAAAGTAATTTATTTGTTATAAAATATAGTTAACATTTGCGTCAAAAATGTCGATGATAGAACCAGAAATGCAACCTCGTACTCGTTTAGTTTTCTTGACAGAAATTGAGGAGAACTACACTCGAATTCTAAAGCCTGCGGCGCATATTGAAGACAAAGTGCTTTGAATTGATGACATGTTCCTGATATAATGACATCCGAATAAGGTTATGGGCAATGAAGCTCAGTTATTCGAAGAGCACAAAGAAGAACATTTAGTGGAGATTTAAGTATTCTAATAGAAACCTCGTCAACAAAAACATAAAAAGATCTTAATAAAAGCTCACCGAGGAAATCTGCATACTTGCGTTCTGTTGTAAAACTTTCCACCTCAGAAAATATTTGGCAAGAGCATGGGAGAGGATTGAGACAACAGAGAATTGAAGTGAGCTGAAGGGCGTGGTAAGGATTTTAGGGCAGGGGGAGTAAGGTCAATTCAAGAGCTCGCACAGTTCACCAGATATTCCTCAGCCGGTTTGGATTGTAGACAGTAATTGACAAAATACTAAAGCAAAGGCTCCTCGCATACTTCATTTTCAAATAAGATATATGTTAAGATTCGCAAGTGAATTTATTGACCTAATACGTGATTAACAAACGAAAAATTTGAATTGTATTCATGTTTGTTTTATATTTTTTACTTGCACTTTGATTATTTACACGGGTAGTGTTTCTTCACTGTCCCCCTTGGCTGAGCCCAGAACATGCCGGCGTTCGGCTGCGCGCGAAATCTTTGTGAATAGGGTTGGGTCAGGGGTCAGGGAATGGAGTGAAATTCATGCTGTTCTAAATACTCGGCATTGCTATCTATTGCCCATCTCTGTTGGGTACTGAACGACTTACAGCTTATTCTTAGAGCAGATTATTTGATATTTGTCTGAACTTCCTACTTCCTACTGGCATTGTTTTCTCATTTTGCCGTAGGTGTTAATGTGAGCAGTTTCTTAATTGTGATACGAATTTCACTTTCCGTACGGTAGGCACATACATGTTATTTCATTGCCAAGGTTTTCATGTGAATTTTGCTTTTTTCTTAATTATTTAAATTTTAAGTTAAATGTCATTTTAGTTAAGAAAATGCTACTTATTTATTTGTTTAAGAACTGTGAATATTAAGCCAGTGTGTCTGTACACGACGGCCAACACGTCCTGCGTTTCTCTGACACTAATATAACTTTGCCTCTGATCGAACCGCAAGACACTGAAAAAAATAGAATGCAAGCAGAAAAGTATTTCGAATAAAATAAACATTAGCGGGTCAAAATCAACCAAAATGTGAGTATTAAAGAGACGTTTGGGTCAGAGATATTTGCGACGTGGATCTTATATACATAAACACTTATGTGTATACGATCCATGGTAATCGAACTAAAATGTTGTTCTTAGTATCTATTTTCAATTTTTTTATTCTCAAAATGTTTGTTTCATGTTTATAATTTATTTTTATATAATATACTTTATTTTCGGAACTAAAGTGGGTCACTTGAAATTATCAAATGGTCACTGGGTGACCCTCGGGTCATAGGTTGCCGACCCCTGGACTACATTCCTCATATGAGGCGACTCCCTTAGGAAGTACTTTGATTAGGGTCAGTATTATCCAATTCTGGTTCACAAACACATACAGTTTGTCTAACTGGTCTAGTGTAAAAAACTATGGAGTAACTTTCAAACTACAGTAAATTCACAACAATTTAATTTTTTTAAAATTACAGTACGTTCTGTCGATCTTGAAATGTTATGTTTTGAGCGAAATTATTAATTTTGAAAAAAATATTACAATCAGATAGTCATAATTTTAGTGTTATAGATTAGTGTTAGAGGTAAGAACCACTGGGAGTGACAACATCGTCTTCCAACACATACAGATGCTAATATTGCAATTTTTCTGAAGTTAGATCACAAATTACTTTGACTATGTCTAGTAAATGCTAGGACAGCTAAGTACTGTAATCTGAACATCTTCCTAAAGTTCTAAGAAAAATCCACACTCTTGTGGAATTTTGCGAAGCATTTCCTTTCTTTGAGAGGATAGCCGCGGATGGAAGGGAGGAAGAAGAATCATTTTGAAGAAATCCGGGGAGAGTCGGATTGGCAAGACATTTTTCATCGCTTATTCTTGGAAGTCCCTATGTAAAATGCCGAACTACGAACATCTATACATCAGCAGTTATTTCACTAGTTGGGTCAGCGACTGGCGAAAGCTGAAACACGGACGAGCAAAGAGACCATCGAGGTGTGGAAGCGTTCACCTGACCGACGTGTACAGCGAAGAGTAGTGTTGTCCTTTCCCTATCTAGTCATTAATGATGACACAAAGGAAAATAACCGGTGATGAAAAAACTTAAACGTACACGATATTATTTTTCCTCTTATCAGCAATATTCTTTAATATTTTACTCCAAATAGTTCATACATTTCAGTATAATCAGTTTTTGTTTGCCTCTTGAGCTCCGTGAATTTTCCTGATAAGTATGAAAATTAGCAGAAGTTGATTGGATTGGGAAGTAATATTAGCCATATTATAAAGTGCTACGGAGGTATGAAAAAGAAAACCGGTGCGAGGGGAAGTTTTAATTAATATACAGTTGATGTACCATTCTTTTCAAGTTATTCAGTTAACAATCTTTTAGGTTACTCAAATTTAAGGAAATTTTTCTTCCTATGCATTTTGGTAAGTCTGATAAGAATCTATTCACATAGATAGACTGAAGTTTTAGAACATGATATTTTAAGTTTTTGGAATATTGGAAAATTTTAATTCCTTTCTGTGAACAACTGTTCTGAGGAACTGTGAGTGTATTTGGGTCACTTTCCGTATTGAAACTTTAGAAGAAGGAAAGAAGTATTATTTCTTGACGTTATAGTGAAAACGTAAGTTGAAACATTGAACTAGGAAATTCAGTTGAAATAATAATGTTAACGAGGAAAATCCAAGAGTAACAAGAAACCTTATGGGGAAGTTCTATACAAGTAATTAAATTATGCTCGAACTGGACCTCAGCCCCACAAACCAAAACTCCAAGCTTATCGCCACAACGCAGATTAGTGAACGTCATCGAATATTGTTTATTGCGAAGGATGAGTTGGCCACTGGATGGCCGCATAATAAAAAGAAATACAAACAAACATAAATACAAACAGCATAATAAATATAAACATAAATACGAAATTATTTATGTAAAATAAACAAACAACATACAATACACATTCATGAACCATAAAAGTGAAAAAATTTAACGCCCCAAAAGTATAGTCCGAATGTAATAGGGATAGAAACAGAAACATCGACAAAACAACACCAAAGTCAAAATAAAAGTCTTGGAACATAGAAATTTTTGTCTAAAATGAATTGATCCGAAATAATAATCTGAAATACAAAGGGGGAAAACAACCAAAATACCTGTGTGTAATAATTATTGATGTATTTCGTAAGGTATTACAAAGGAACCCTCAAAACACAGATCGAGAAAGGCCCAGATTTTTTAAATAATGAATATTAATATGCCCTGTCAAAATATAACTTACTGGACGGCACTGAAAACAAATAAAGAAAATGGAAATTTTCCGTGTTAACTTTCCTGTACATTTTTGGACAATTGCGAGTAATGTTGGTCCACTCCATCTCATGACGGAATGGTCGCTGTAGTGAACGTTGGGCGTCTGCGATCCGTACCACGACGACGTCAAAGCCACCAGAAGCGAAATGAATGATAAGTGTTATTACACAGTTATTACTATCGAACATTTCCAATTTGATGTAAATTAAATATTTTTTGTGTTTCTTATATATCGTGGGTCGATTGAATGCGATATACTGATATCGACGGGGATTCAATAATTCTTGTAATTGTATTGAAATCACAAAAATGTCGCGAAAAATGTCTCGGGTCTTGTACAGACTGAGAGATCCGGTATCTAAAGTAGATGGACCTATCTGCAGGGGATTTCCTTCGCTCATTCGAGACAAATGACAGTCCGATACCTTCAGACGTCCCAGATCTCCGACCTCTATCCTTTCAACTTCCTTCTTAGACAATGATGCCAAAAGGGATAGCGAGGAATACCAAAAGGAATACACCCACCATTGCTAGAACCTTGTCTCATCAAAAAATAAGGCATGAAATGGAAATAGTCAAAGAAATATATTTTAAGGATCTCTTGACCACAAGTACCGATAGCGGAAGCGCACTGCTGCACGGAGAGCGCGTGTTCGACCTAAGACTTGGTTTTTAACTGTGGTTACCCTCAACTAATGCAGACCAATATTAGTTCATTATTTGACATTCCCTAGGAACCCAAAATAGCTTTTTCCAAATTCTTTCGTCCAATTCATGTAGACGAGAAGGTCAGATATCCTGGACGTTGCTACGTCATGAGTAAAGCAATAAGCAAATAACAGTTTATTATGTAGATATAACTCGAGGAACCTACAAAGGGTTTTACAAGTGACCAATTCCTCGTTTTTCATTAATGTAGTGAATTATTGTGGCCACGAAATTCTGAACATAGTCACATATGTAGAGACCAAGATGGTAAATATAGCTAATACAACCCTGAAGAAGATTGCTATACAAATCTGATAGTTTGAAAAGTTAAATAGAATAACATGATCTAAGTTTAAGAAATAATACAACAAATTAAATAAATCGTTTCATTATTTTACTTCATTAAAGTAGAAGACAAGAAGCGTAATTCTCAAAATTGTGAGACTAAGTAAAGCCAAGTAATCCTGTGGATTACTCTCATGAAAGTTCAAATGAGAAGAGCATGAATCGTATCTCAATCACTGTCACTAGTAATATTCAAAGAGGAAAATCCCATCTACATCTCGCAATAAGTTATTATTATTATTATTTATTTACATAGTTCTCTGTCCACCCTGTTCCTTGGCACAAGGCTACTACAAGGGTCTAATATTATTTGCAATAAATTATTCTATTTTCAGTTTTCCTCACTTTGAACGTAGTTTGATTGTCATGTGTCTTCGTTGTCTTTTCGGTCCTTTCTTGACTTCGTGGTCCCTGTATCATCTTGACTTCATGGCATATCCGCTTTGAACTCCCATCTGATACACATTATCCGTATATTCTTGTAATATGTAATATTCTAGTCGTCCCTTTAAGAAGCTAGTCCAGTCCCTGATATTCAATTTCCCAGTTTTTACCTCACCAGTTAGTGTACTGTCACTCAAATCATTTGACAATACTATGGACGGTCTGGATGATATCCAGCTCATGAAGAACGGCCGAAGAGTAAATATGACGAGACAAAATAAAGGTTCTAGAAAGGGAGTGGAACAATGGAAAGGACGAGGAAAATCGTAAGAGAGCTTCAAAATTACCGCATGTAAGAGAAAATAATGGTCACATTATTGGCGAAACAAACGGGGTACGCTAGTCGCGAAAAAACTATTGCAGTGGCCGCGAATGGAAGATAGTATGCAGGGTTTACATACGCCTCTTGTGCATGATATTGTTTTCATGTCGTGAAATGACCAGAAATACCTGTGTGCTGCGAGCAACAGTGTTAAATTCATTAGGAAAAATGATAAATAAATAAATAAATACATAAACATAATTATTGTTAAAAAGCAGTTACAAACTGTGTATGACCACGTGGAGGACAAGAAACTATTGACTCTCCGGAAGCAAGTAAGGCACCACCCCATCTATTCGAACAAGAACCTCAAGACATAGGTGGATTTAAATTTCAGCAAATTCTTAAGATAAGAATAATAATGCGTGTTATAATATTAACAGACTACGAACAAATTTGTAATTAAGCCATTAACGCCCAAATTATTTTTTATCCTTAATTCGTTTCATATCTCCACAGTTAGTTATAGGAGGTTGTAGGATGATACAAATGACAACAAAAAGAAATTTTTACATTTCGTTTATCGATAATAAGCCGATCTATAAATAGATCGCTGGACAGATTCATGATGCATTGAGTATGCAACACGCAACACTACTTTAGAGTAAACTGATTATAAATATTTCACTGTATTGTTATAAAACTTCATTTCCCTTTCTGATGAAAACTATATATTTTTTCTACACGATGTGGTCTGGTTCAAAACATTTTTGACACAGTAACATTGCATTTTGACATAATGTCAAAGGCGATCCCGGACTGTCTTGAAATTGGCAGCGTCTTTGACCCTTCCTTTTCCCTACATAATGGTCCATTCCATCGAAGCGCATTTACAAATGCACATTTATTTGAGATGTCAAGGATGTGCGCTGCATACGTCGACGAACATACATAAATGTTTCACGCTATCATCACATTTACATGTATGTTCTGCCTCTTTCACAGTGCAAATAAAATATTTAGCAATATCTGAGAAATTCTGCAAGGAAGCCATGGCTTGTAAGTCAATCTAATCAGCTTCCCTTTTATGAATTATTTTTGCCTGTTGAGACGATCATTTTGTTGACCGAGAAATTCTGTTCGAAAATTCCAAACCGATGAAATAATGCATAAAGGTGAAGAATTTCGAAAACTTATCTTTGTTCGTCAGGATCGAAAGTACAATCTCGGCAATTCTTTCATGCAGTCGCATAGTAAAGAGACTCTAATAAAATATTCTCCGACATGTCCTCATAATGCAAGGTCATCTCCGTTTGTTGCAATAGAGTCAAAACCTTCAGTTTTGTCAGATTATTTTGAGTGTCGCGTGTGGCAGATTTTTGCTTACCCCCTAGTGTTGTGTAAACCGGGTTCGATTTTTGTGAGAGATATGTTCGCTATGAGTTTATTTCCTTTTATTTAGTCTTTCTCCGAATAGTCTGAAAAACATACGTCAACTAGAGATGCAAAACCTTTGCACATACTTTCTCATATACGTTTCTCATTCTGGACTAGAGGGTAGCATTAACGCATTCTATTACGAGAGGGATGATTTTCACATGTTAGTCTATATTTTGATCGTCTTCATTTTACTCAATTTAAAATGTTGAATTAAGAAACATTTTACTAGAATTTATATAAAAGAATCTCTAATATACAAATTCTGTTTTTTTGTTTTTGGGGGAGATAAGATCAGCACGATTTATAATATATTTCAAAAGATATATTTATTAATAAATTAAAGATAAGTAGGATATTATTAACGCGATAACAAAGCCAGCAGACCATAAATATTCATATAAAATTTAATTAGGAACTAAAGAGTTAATTTTTTTGCAATTTGAAATTTCAAATTTATGTTAATAAACACTAATCATATATATTACTTATTTCCGTTAAATAGGTGATACTATTTGTTTTATTTGCTTCCTGCTATTTTGTAATGCTCCTTATCTATCTCGTCAAAGAATTCTGTGTTAAAATATTTTTTTACAATAATCTTATTTTTAACGATTGAAACGGCTATAAATCATTGAATTAAAAAAGATCATAAACAAAAATATTTGTCAAACATAACAGTTCAAAACAAAAAAAAACGTAGCCAATGTAATTCTTCAAACGATAAGAAATAATATAAAATAACATCCTCACACATCAAATATTATACACAAACATTAAATATGACACACAACATGCACCAATTAACAAGAAAGCACGGCAAAAGGAGCAGTGTACACATCTGATAAGTAAACTTACGCAGCAAAATGATGCAGCGTCACCAGATGTGAGGTTACAAGTGCATAGAGGTCGCGTGGGTGGAAGATTCACGAAACCAAGAGAAAGAAATATAAGATGCAGACATTCCTCTGTTCTCCTTTTAAAGTAACGTAACACATCTGCAAACATATACTCCTTGAATTCACTCCACGGGAAAATTTAAAACTACGCGTCGTAAATATTATAAATAAATTTACTCTACATCTGCTTCATCTATGTTAAATAATATTCAAGGTTCTTGAAATAGTAAAAAAAATGCGTCAATGTAGCAGATAGAAATTATTTTACCGCATCTATACCAAACTTTCAAGCGAAATACCGCTAATGCGGATGTAATGCATACTAATTGTACTTTACGTACAGAAAATTTAAGCAAAATCGTTGGATCAGCTTTTGAAAAATATTCAAGAATGTACTTTGACCTTCATGTGAAGTGCCCTTCGTGTTCAAGTAAAAAGAAAATTGAAAGCACGTGCATATGTCAGAAGTAAATTCTACCCAAAATACGAAAAAAAAAAATTCCATTCGGTCAGGAGCTGCGAACAGACGGACGGACCGGACCGGACGGACGTCCAGCCAAAAACAACTTTTTCGGAATCAGGGGTCTCCCAAACGGATATATCCGCAAAAATATCGTTTTCGAATTTTTTCACGATTACAATACTTTCTATACACTACGTATATAATAAAGTAAAAATGAATAAGTAAATCCGCACGCACATAACTTATTGAACGTTTCTATAGTACATAAACATATGGTTCTTTTTCGTTTTGTGCACTAGTGAAGGTCTTGTAACATCATTTTCAATCGAGTAAACTAATGCGTCACCTGTAACTTCGTCATAGTCCGTCACTGCAAATAATAAAACAAAGTCAATTCAAAAGGTATGCAAATATATGAGGTCTTCTCATATATATTTACGCGGAAATGTTCACACAGAGCATACAATATATCGGAACAAATGACACACATCAACCGCCCTATGACTCTTTTCTACGTACGTCAACTGCGAGCTGCAACGCTCCTCAAGTTCCCTATACCCGAAGCGCAGAGTGCCCAGCGATCTATAAATAGATCAGCAATTTTTGGAAAGTGATAACTCGGGTACCATTTCGCTGAATTACTCCTATCTTGTGTAGAAACAAAGAGAAACATGTTTAGCAATATGCAGAAGTCCAAATTTATTGAAATATAAAGTTTTACAAACTCAGCTCACGTAAACATACAACTCTGCGCAAAGAGCCTGACGACGACTTAATTATTTAATTTTTTTATATATCAATAATCATACTTAAAACATATATATATTAATTCCTACACATCTATTAAACTTAGGAGGTGAGGTAGGAGGATGTGAAAGATCGGAGACGGGAAAAATGGGTGTGAAGAGAGGAGAACAGATGTGGCTGACGGAGGTGATGATGTGGTAGGAGCAGAGAGGGGTGAAGTGGAGGTGTAGGAATGAGTGCGGGGGAAGGTGGATGATGTGAGGTCAGATGTGAAGCTAGGAGAGAACCGAAGTAATGTTTCTCGTAATGCCTTAGATGTAAACATTGCTGGGTTAAGTTCTTGACAGATGCGGTTGCAAATAAAAAAATGTTATGTTCGCGAGGTTAATTTCGTTGTTTACTTGTGGAACATTGAAGCGTTGAGGTAAGCTAGAGAGTACTATACTTGTGTGCTGAGAAACAGTTTTCTTTTTTTGTCTGTGCTCAGAAGAGTTAAAATGATCTCCCAAGTTTGTCATTCTGCCCACCTATGATGATTACTGTGTCTCGCTTGGTGAAAGATTTTGTGAAGGTCTCCAGTTCTTTAATAACTTCATCCAAAAGAGTGTTTGTCTTGAAGAATCCGGAACCAAAACTGGTTGAGGAGCAATCGAGGCAAAACGGAGGACATGTGGTGACCGAGCGAATCGGCTAATATGACTATGTTTGATTTATGAGTGGAAGTGTTGGCTTTATCTCTGGGTAGCGCTACTTTATGTGGTTTTTGGTGGCTGTGTAGGCCAGTGCGTGGTTTGTGAAGATGAACAGATTTGGGTATAGGACGGGCGGGGATGAATTGACCTCTTCGAGTGCACTGAATCGTGAGTCAATATAATGTACCAAGTTATTATACGCCTTCTGAAGATCAGCTTTGAATGCGTTGAGGAATGAAATAGTGTCCATTGTTGGGGTTAGCTACTTTAACGACAAAAGTGGATATGAAAACAGGAAAACTGACAACTAACACTCAATGAATTATATTAGTATAATGACAAGTTTATCAGTACGAAAAATTAAATATTAATTAAACAAATAAACTGACCACTAATCCGACAAAAATAATTGAGGCCGTCATCTGCAGATTAATTAATTCGACAGCAGTGGCGGATCTAGACCGAAATCAAGAGGGAGGCTAACCGAGGAGCATTTTTGTTCACTAAATTTTTTATATAATAATGATATAAAAATCTATAGGTTCTTCTCGTCCCTTTTAAAAATTAAAGCTTTTTAACTTAAAAATAAAATTCAATTATTTATATTGACAGTTATTATTTCGTTAAACCTTTCATTCCAGTCTCCAATTAAGAGACTATTGATCATGCTACCTTTGCACGGTCAAAATACCGCGGCACTTCAATTTAAAATCAGTGAGCAGGTCCGACTTTAAATTATTTCCTAAAGACTCATAAACATAAAAAAATCCCAGTATAAAATACTATAATGTTTAAAGATATTGGTAAATATCTTTTTCAAGTCAAATATATTAATTTATCATAACGAAATCGAGGAAATGTACCTCGAACTCAAATAAATATAAAATAATAGATAACTAACTTTAAATAAAAGATTAAAGAAAAATAATCACCCCCTATAAATACCATAGCTCTTATTATACTTATAAATAAAATTCTAGAATATTCAGCTATAAAAATTAAAGCAAAACCCCCTCTTCTATATTCAACATTAAACCTAGAAACTAATTCAGATTTCCCTTCAGCAAAATCAAAAGGAGTCCGATTAGTTTCTGCTAAACATCTAGAAAATCGACAATAAAATGAAGGAAAATCTAAAAATATAAATCAAATCTTCTCTTGATAAACAAAAAAATTCATTAAATTAAATCTTTCAATTAACAAAACTATTCTTAACAAAATCATAGCCAACCTTACTTCATAGGAAATTGTTTGAGCTACAGACCGCAAACTTCCCAATAATGCATAATTAGAATTTGATGATCAACCAGCCAATATAATTGAATAAACTCTAATTCTTCTTAAACAAAAACAAAATCCCAAATTTATTCTAATTAAATTTATAATAAAAGGAAACACTAATCAAGTTCTTAAAGATAAAAATAATCTTACAATTATACAAATAAAATATAATAAATAATTAGATATAATAGGATAAGTTCTTTCTTTACAAAAAAGCTTTACCGCATCAGAAAAAGGTTGTAATTACCCTAAAAATCCCAATTTATTAGGTTCTTTTCGAATGTGAATATATCCTTAAATTTTCCGTTCCAATAAGGTTAAGAAAGCTACAGAAACAAATACAAAAATTAATATAATTAAATATCTAAAATATCCTAAAAATAAATCTCGAAATAACAATATTATATGTGTAAATACACGTTAATGAATTCTAAATTCATCACACGTCTCTGTCAATATAATTTAATTATATTCAACAAATCAAAAATTATTTTTTATATTTGGTCCTTTCGTACTAAAATATAAATATTATAAAAAGATAGAAACCAACCTGGCTTACACCGGTTTGAACTCAGATCATGTAAAAATGTAAAAGTCGAACAGACCTATTTTTTTAATTACTGCACCAAAAAATATTCTCAATCCAACATCGAGGTCGCAAATTATGTTTAAAACACAAATTTTATAAATATTACCTTTAAATAAAATGTATCAAATAAATAATTAACAATTTGGTATTATTAATAACAATTATTTATTAAAGTTATTAATATGGTGTTATTTATTTTATTAATACGGTATTATTAAGAAAAATAACAATTAAATTATTATTAACAATAAGTATTGTAACTAATAACAATTATTAATCTGGTAGAACTTTGACAAAATATGCCATTTATCTACTTCAGTTTTATCAGTTAAGAGTTCAGGTCCAATATGGGGGGGGGGTTGTTGCCCCCTTAGCACCCCCCCCCATACATGCACCACTGTTCGACAGTATGTAATGCAATATTATGTTGAAGTATAATTAGTTAGTACGTCAAAAAATCAAGAAAATAAATTGTAAACTTCTGAAAAAATTCGATGTATTTGAGCAGTGCAACAAAGGAGTAGGATCTTTTGAAAGTTAAATTGTTATGTAATAGAATATACACCAAAACTATAAATGCACCTTCATGTTTAATCTTGTTGCGCCAAGAAACTAAATTAATGATCCCGTTTGTACAGCTCACATAAACTTCATCACACCTTTGAATAGCACTTATACGAAATACATTCCATACTGTCCTTACTGACAGAAATAGTTTGGTAAATTAAAAGCAGAAAAGTGCTTGAAACAGCATACACGAGTATTTAGCATGCAATTTAAAGATGATTTTATTTAAACTCGGGGAATTTTACGTTCGTTTCTGAATGATCGTTTGGTATGTCTTTCAGTCATTTCACCTTAAAAATTGATCTGCCATTTTGAATGCTACAGGATTAACTTTCGAAACTTTTAAACCGAAAATCTTAAGAATTTTTTTCTCATTTTTATAGTTGCGACAATATCTCAGTATTTGCGACAATGTTGTAGTTTATTAGATATCTCTATTTTGTTACTCCGTTTAGGAGATAAGTGTGCGTATGCGCGGTGAATTTGATAACGATTTAATAATTACGAAATTCGTTTTCTTGCTTTCTAGTCTAATAAAGTAGGCCCTTAAAACTTCATTTTGTGACTGAGAAACCACATTCACCTAATTATATGAAATACTACAGTCTTTGTAACAGAATGTGAATTTACAGCGTATTTATCAGTTGCTTGTTTTGCGAACATTTTCTGTTACACCATTTTCCCATGCGGAACATTTTCTCTACATGTGCTGCAGTACTTCAAACAAAATTTTCCAGTATTAGAATAAACGTATGTTTTTTTTCTGCTCAGCAAAAACCTGTTTGAGTAAAAAGTGAATTATGTATGTACCCACCATCATAATTAAACACTTTTTCTCTGCATTTAATGTATTTCGAGTTAGATTTCATTTGATTTTTGTAACATACCAGAATCATAGGTAAGCATTGGCATCCGGGTATTTATATATTGTTTGCATATAATTCGTTACTTTGTCTTGGAAACAGTAAATATTCCTACTGTTTCAATGAGTGTGTAATGCGAAAATAACTTCATTTTAAGTCGAAAATTCATTATCTAATAATCGGAACCAGTAGCAGATCTATGGGGAGGTGGCTAAGGAAACCATCGCTTCCCCATTGGACCTGAATTCTTAACGGATAAAATTGATGTTGATAAATGGTATACTTCGTAAAAGTGTTACCAGATTAATAATTGTTATTAGTTTTAAAATTGTTACTGTTTGTAATAATACCAGATTAATAAAATTAATAATACCATATTAATAACTTCAATAAATATTTGTTATTGTTATTAATAATACCATATTGTGAATTATTTATTTGATACATGTTATTTAAAGGTATTATTTATAATAAATTTTTGTTGTAAAACCATAATTTTTAAACAAAAATGCTCCCCGGTTAGCCCTCCCTCACTTGATTACGGGCCAGATCCGCCACTGAACGGAACTAAAATTTATGAGCAAAACTGGTTAAAAAGAGAGGTTTTCGTAGTTAACTTTCACGTTTTATTTAAATACTTATGACCCATAACACGGCTCAGTGTAGATATTATCTATGAAAGAGGAAAAACAAATACTTTTTCTATCTCCCTCTCAGGTCATCGATATTGTAGATTTCACGAGGGGAAGGAGGAAGTACTATGAGAAGTCCTTTGTAGAAGCGTTTTCGGCGAAGGAAATAATTTGTTTTCCTGGCTCCCGGTAGGGAAATTCTCTGATTACAAACCAAGATGGTGAATAATGAATACGTACCGCAAAATGTTCATGACGTTTCATGTAACATGTCGTGTTCGATATGATTCTTAGAATTCATAACAGTATGAAGTAATTCGGTCCATAAAATGCTAGTAAGATTGAGTATCTCATTTAAGATGAAAGCTATAACCATTTATTCTGCCAAACATCATTCGTCAAAGTAATGAAATTCACAAGAATCATGAATCATGAGCATGAACAAAAATCCCAACGGGAGTCCTAGTGCTCAAAATTCTTGGAGGAATGCAGGAATACATCTCGTGATAAACGCAAAAAAAGGTACGAAATATTTCCGATGCACGGTCTCAGAACTTCCCGAAGTCGGGAGCGTCTAAACGACTCACGCACAATATTCTTTGTTTTCGCTGAAAGTATACCTTGTCATTTACTCTACATGATATTGGAGAAGAGCTATCAGTATAGGTCTAGTTTTTCAGAGGACATGTAGAGTACGGTAGGTTCCCCTGAGCCACTACTACGGAATATTAAGTGTGCGGAGGTTTAAATGCTTTCCAAAATTATTTCATGTTCGAAATTGTTGATTCTAACTTGCAGATAGCACCCTAGTCACACGGAATGATCGTTAAAAATATTCATGAGACCTCTATTCTAATTTCGGGTCCAGAGACAATTTCGCAACGCGAGGAGCCCCCTGCACATAATCATCGCTTGTATACATCTCAATCAGACTCGCTAGTCAAATTAAGTGATGAGACCTTCCGATGTTGCAAACTCTTTATTTTGCTGCATATACGTCAATAATGAAACAAGGATTTATCGGAAACCACTAACTTACAATAGTTTTAAAAAATTTGATGTCATAACAAAACCTGTTTCATTTCAATAGCAGAACCTAGTTGTATGTTAAATTTACTTACGAAAACATATAATAATATCTTTTCAAGTTATGTGCATTTTATTAAAGACAACCACTTTTAACACTGACTTTACACAACACTTTCAAGAAAATTGTGAGAACCGAATCACGGTTGTTTATTATTTACATTGCCGTTAACGTTTGGGGTCCAGTTTTTGACCCTTCATCAGAACGTAAAAACTAGAAGGTAGAATACATAACCAGTTATACATTATATAAATTATGTAAGTTAATTCACATAAATTGGATTAAATGTACGTACATACAACGTGTGTAATCAACTATTGATCAATTAAAACATTAAAAAATGATATGAATGAATATACACCTGAGTACCAATGAATACCAAAGTGTAGTGTAAAGTGTAGTGTTAAAAGGGACGCCTTTAATAAAAAGCACAGAACTTGACAAGATGTATCTGCTCAGACAACTTGTTTTAAAGCATATAATAATTATCACGGTAACATTCTGGATGTACTTTTACCGAAAGTATTCGAGCGATTTCTTTGCACGAGTTCTCTTATCCTAGAAATGTCTCATTTGTTAACTATTGGTCTGTTCTGTCGCGCGCATTTTGAATCGAGAAATGATGATACATATTGTCACAAAGAATTTCGAAAAGCGTTGTTTCTTGCTTCAAATTAACTAGCCAACAAACAACGTGGCATTTCAATACCGTCCCAAGTTACGTGTAGGTTTTGATAAATACACATTAATTCGAAAGATAGCTCAACAAACCATTCACACGTTTACTTGTCACAGATTCATTTTAGAGTAGAATGATAAATTGACTTTACATGGCAAAAGAAACCGTCGTTAATACACTTTAGAAAAAATCACTTGGAAGAGAGAAAACACATTTCAATGTTCATTCTAAAATCTTAGTAAACTAGACACAGACTGGAACATGTTCTTCGTTTGACACGCACAGTATTTTTGTTTGAGCCTTTGCGAGAATCTAATTCAGATACTATTAGATGACGTATTTCTCTTGATGTAAAAGACATTTCTTGTGACGATGAACATTACGTTGCTAAAGAAACTAAGTAGCATGCCATCGAAAAACATCATATAATTATCAGCGAAAGAAACAAATGTGCATGTTGACGAAAATTTCCTCCCATATTTCCGAATCGGAAGAGATTCGAAGAAATAAAAATCTGAATCGGAACACACTTCCAATGAACGTAAGTGAAACCACAAAATAATTTGGCACAATCCTGCTGAACCCGCAAATACATCGTGAAGTGCATAAAGAAAAAGTGATTACACAGGCTATCCGAAAGATAAATATAAATAAAAAAGATATTCGAAAAAGAAAGTACCACTTCACATTAATCATTAACGGATGATGATGCATGTCGAACAGAGAAAGCAAATTCCATTTACTATAGAACATTAAAATTGGCGAGATGTACAAGAATTGGCGAGACGCGGGACTTTAAAACATGGACATACGCTTCACTGTTCACAACAGAAAACACAAGATTTAAGAACAAATGCACTGCGCTCGTACCTTTGGATGAAACTTCCGACAGCACTTCCATGGGGATGTCTGCACCGGGGCAGGAAAGAAGCGAAGGCCGATGGGACATCTTAGGGTGCAGTGGTAGTCGATGCTCTGGAAACCGACGTAATAATCGCACTCGCTCACCCGCCGAACAGCGAATGTTGAAGACAGCGATTCACCGCCGTCGCCGCCCCCCGAACAATGTTGCCAACACACGAGCTGTAAGCAAAGACTTCTCCGGGACGTTTCCCCTTCCACTTTTCGGTGGAAAGTGTTTTAAATACATTTTTATTCCTCTCTCGAACTAAATTTTATTTCTCGTTCGTACTGTTCTTATTTTTTTTTTTCATTTCACTTCGCAACTTACTGCAAGGGTACGGTGGTATAAGCGTATGCATTGATAGGTGGACACACTGCTCCCCCCGCGATAAGGTGGATTTCTTCTACCCCTCCACCGAGGCGGCGCCGCCAATGTCTTCGGCGAGGGAGCCCGCTAGCTCCGCTCTGTAGTGGTCAACGGAAATCATGATAACTGCTACTAACAGCTACTGCACTCTCTGTCAACCATACAGCAACACCTAGCCATAGGCGAGCCGCTTCTTCTGAATCATCGGCGTCTTCAGGCGTTCGCTCTCTGGAGCGCTTACGCGTTTCACCTTCCTATGAAACATTCCGAAGATACGGCTTTGTCTTCACATTGTTAGCTCCAGCAAATGTAATCCAGTTCTACTGAAACAAAGTAGTATATAAGCGTCCTTTTTTACCAATCTTCTCGAATATCAGTCTATCTTATCTATTCAGACTATGACAATCTCAAAATTGTTCCTATCGGGATTGGTCATACGTGATACAATATAAGAGTGGAGGAATGCGATGGAAAACTGTTTAACTTTTGCGAGTCTTTAAGGTGTTATGGTTCATTCTCGCACAGTCTGTCTCTCTTCTGCTAAAAAGTTTGAAGATACATGTAAAATAATTGTTGTACCAAAAGAAGGTAGCCATTTATCAGCGTTTCACTCTATACTAAACATTGAGATATCTTTACTTGTTCTGTAATAATTCACGTTTTCCATTAGCGTATGTATTGTTTAGTGTTACTGGTTGCGCAAACCAGATCAATTTAAACGATAGTTATACTACACAGACCGGAAGTCAAACTCGTTTCGGTTGGAATAAACAAAATTCTTACGCAGAAACAGCCCTGAGGTATACAAGTGACTCCCCATGCTCGAGATCCATAGGCCACCTAATTATAGCTACATTGTATAGTTTCTCATTCACACCTTCATGTCATAGCTTCTCATTCTCTCCCAAACAATTGATAGATGAGTATGGTATTTTGTGATAGCACATTTTTATGAATAAATACACAACATTCTTCGTTTATCGTCATTCACTATTCAGTGTCAGACAAGTCAATTTTCGATTTTCCCGTTTGGAGTTGAAGGAGGTCCTATTGGATCATAAACCTCCAAGACAGAGAAACCCTCTCTCGTGTCTAGGGGGCAACTTTGGGAAATTTAAAAAATTCACCATAAAAGTTAGGTCACAAAATCGAATGCGAATAAAAAGTCACCAGGACGTTGAGAAGTGGGTTTGTTTAGCCGTGACGTGGTTTGTTATCAACCATGACCACATTTGTACATTTCTTCAGTTGTAGAAAAAAATACAGTGGAATATGAAAAATATATTTATTTGTTGAAATGCAGTGTTTACTTTGTTAGTACCCGTCGCAAAACCATGAGACACTATTACTAAAAAGGGAGAAAACGGTTTGTTTCCAATCCAATCGTAGGTTCGAGAAAAAGAACATGAAGTTGTGTAACATAAAATTCCTCTATATTTATAAGTAAAGTTCAGATAAGTAGGTATTACTTAAACTCAAAATAGGTAAAAAGGTAATAATAAACGAGAAAATAATAATTATAAATTTAAATATAGACGTTATTCGTAGAATAAATAAGGCATAAAACCTTTTAAAAACTATTTTAAGTGTCCAAGAAACTTAACTAAAAGCTTCTCTAGTTTCAAAAAATGAACGAAGATAGCTCAAGATGATAAAGATTTGTTTCAGCATTATTTCAAAAAATAATTTTTTCCTCGAAATCATTTGAGCGGGAGATGTGTGGTTCGTAAGTGAAAGATATACTTACATACGACGACCGGACGAATGTCTCGCGGTACTTTAGATTCCCTGGCAACCCAACATCTATCCTTCCCAATTCCATCTGGGGAAGTGGAATAGTAGGCCACATGGTCTGAACCTCATCACATCATGAAATAAGACATTAAACACATAAAAATAAACAGGACTCTGTACTTCTTTAAAGTTTCTGTGATATAAATTCATACAAGTTGTATTTTCACAATAGTATCATCGACAGAATAGAAAGAAAAAAGTATTAGGTTGTGAAGGTATGGGACGTAATGATTACAAGCATTCGATTTAGTGCAAAAAAAATTTAAATGGTCACCACTATCTAAAACAGTAAACTTGGGTAACTCTAAAGTTATAGTTTTTGAGTTACCCAAGTTCTGCTACCAGTTATTCAATTAATCAAGTTATTGATTTATCAAGAAAAAATATACTTAGGGGCTCAAACTGCTACTATGTCAGTCAAGGATGTCTTATATTTGTGAATGATATACTAAATTCTGTATTAAATATGTGATTTATGAATGGGTTCGTTTGCTTTCAGAATTTTGGGGGAGCCATTGGCAGTGAATTGAATACGTGCGATAATGTCTACGTCACAATTTCTATGTTATAGAGGAAAGAAACTATCGCTTTTGAAAAAGTGATGAGGCACAAGTTTGAATTGATCAGAAAATGTGTTTTAAACATGGAAAATTTGGTTATAATTTTAATAGGTATGCAGAGGCGATCAGTGTTTCTAACTTCAAGACATGAAAAACTGCGCCGTGTCCAAATGCGATCGCACAATTCTAATATATATTTATTTACTATAAATATAAAAATTCCTTTCATTATTGCAGACGTGTACATCCTATGTGCATCTATTAATTACGCAGAGAAAGTTGCATTTTACATCAAAGTCAATAAACATCTCAGAATTGTGTGAGGTGATACGGAAGCCTTAATGGGAGATATCAATGCCAGAATAGAACAAGAAATGAACACGTGATCTGTGAATCTGGATTCCAAGGTAAGAATTAATAAAATAATAATACACGAGTAAAATGCAGCAAAAAATTGTTTATACCCACATGGAAGACAAGCATATTTACTCTCTGGAACCTTCCGCGACGGAGCTAGCGAGATAACCGAACCGTACAACCGTATGCGCAACCGTGCCAAGTATGAGTCCAATCATCGATATTACTATCCTCAATAATGAACAAAAAGCATTCCTTTAAGTTATCTTGTAATTAAATTATTCAATCAATAGCTATATCTTAATTTTCAAATGTAATTTTTTGTAATCATCATTTTAAATTGTGTCATACTTCAATTGCCGAAAATGATGTACCATTACAGATATTTTTTTGACAGATTAATCTTAAATTTTAACTATTTACTATTAATTTTCTTTAACAAAAAATTCATTTCGAACTGCCGCCTCCAGTTCTTAAATGATTTCCGCCGCTGGCTACAAGAAAAACATTGGAATAAAATTTACTGTACACAAATAAACATATATATTTCTAATGTGTGTGGATATTGCAATATAAAAGGTTATTAATTACGTATTTTATTTTATGATAATAATAATAATAATAAAATCAATTTCTTCTTTTTAGGAACATAGGTTGTCCACATGTCTTTTCCATTTTGTCTTGTCCGTGGCAATTGTTCGTAAGTCACTACGAGTCCCCCACTTCCTTGTAACAGATTTTCTCTAGGTAGTCCGAGGTCTCCCTCTTCTTTATTGGCCTTGTTGATTCTATTATAGTACTCTCTTGCTTGTTTCTTCGTCATCTTTATGTAGATTGTGGCCTATTCATCAAAATTTCTCTGTTAATATTTATTTGACCAATAATAAACCATCGGTTTGTGTGATCTGATTTTAGATAATCATATTTTCTTTATGTGTCGTAGGTATCGATTCACGAACGATTGTAATTTCTTGAGTTCGCACTCACATTTCACTTCCAAACATAAATACTGACTTAAAACAAGCGTTGAATAGCCTTAGTATCTTTATTAATATTATTTCAATTCCATATCTTCCTCATTTTACTAAAAGTTGCCTTGGCTTATTTATTCTACCTTCTCCGTCTTTATGAGTTCCTCTATTCTCAGACGCATTGCTCCCAAGATATGTAAAATTATGCACTCAGATGATTTTATTATCGAACGTCAGGTGTTTGTTGAGATTATGTTTATACTGATTTCTATAGTTTTTCCAAAAATAGATTTTTAGACCTGTCAATACAGATTCATCTTTCTTTAAGTTGTTAAGCTTATGCAGAATATGTTCAAATTTATGTGACAAAAGGCAAACATCGATGTATTCCAGGTCTTCCAACGGTTCTGACTGTGTCCACTGAATGCCTCTCATTTTATTTGTACCGATTTATTTTTTAATACTGGAGTGAAACAGGGATGTGTCCTCTCACCGTTCCTCTTTGTTCTGTTCATTAACGATTTGACTGAGTATCTACTTAGAGACAACATAGATGCACCAGTCTTAGAAATCTCAGGGATAACGATACCAGACTACTTTATGCAGACGACCTAGTAATTTTTCTAAATCGATTACGGGGTTACAGGTGGGACTAAATAGTTTAAAAGTGTTTTGTGATAACAGGAAATTAGAAATAAATACAGACAAGACGAAAATTGTGGTTTTGAAAAATGATTGGGTTTTTAACAGAAATAAAAGATGGACGTTCAAGCAGAAGACAATTGATATTTTGAAAGAATACACTTACCTAGGAGTTAATATATCAATGAACTTGAACTGATATAGACATGAGGAGAGAGCAAAGCGTAAGGGAATATTCGCTTTGAACGAAATACGGAAATCTGAAATTAAAGTACCCGAAATATCACCTAAACTCACAGACATGATGTTCAGTTCATTAGTTGTACCGGTGACTGCACATGGGGCCGAAATTTGAGAAAGCACTAACAACTACTTTTATTATCCACAACAGAATGGATATTTAAAATATGTTCTCGGCCTTCCGAGAAGCACTGCGAATTGCGGAGTAAGATGGAGTTTGGAGAATATTCACTAGAAGTAATTTTGAAATTAAGAGCGCTTAAATACTAGTTATAAATCATGAATAATTCTAGGAATGAAATAGTGAAACATTGTTTCGTAGAATATGCAGAATAAGGTAAGCGGGGAAAGATAAAAACACTCTTATTAAATCTAAACCTCAGTAACACGTGGGACAAAGAATTATACACAGACAATCGCAGAACAGATTTGAATGAAATAATATTGGCATTACAAAATCACGAAATACAGATAACTGTAATAAATAGACTAGAAAAACGGTCACACGGTTCAGGTAGTAGTTGCAAGTCAATAGGGGAGGAAGCCGTACATTGACTGGCTAAACAAAACCGCAAGAGCGGGTTACGCGTGGTTCAGACTTGGAGGTTGGAAACTCAGAAAATCGAGAATACTATTGAATTCATATCTTGTTATTGTGCACTGCAACTGAACGATCTAGAAAACTTTGGCCACAGGAGGGAAACTTTGAGGACAGACCACGAGATATAACGTTAAGTATCGAAGTCATGAGGTATAATCGACCACTGGTAGTGAAACTGGTTGGAAATTTCTTCAATACAGTTATAGGAAAGAGAGATAAAAGAATTGCTGAATTAGAAGTAGTGGAAGACAATGATTCTGCCGGCCTTTCTTAATTCTGTTATAGGTCCAATAATCCTGGTGGATGAAGAAATGAAAAAGATGAACACGATTTAAATATGGTTTGACAAAACAAGAACAATATTTAGTGATTTGTAAATATGTAATGATGTGTAGCAAATATGTATAGTACTTAGAGAAAGAGTATTGTGTACCTCTGTATTTCTTTACTTAGCGCACGGTTGCATACATAATAAAATAAAATACATCAACGTGCATGAAATGCACAAAACGCACCTAAAAATACAGTGGTCCTATGACGGCATATCACAAATTGCATATTGCAGTTTAATGTCTAAATCTTTAAGCCATCCCACAGCCTCCGTCGTAGCAGTAACAAAGTCATTCATATTGCCCGCAAATTTTCTCAGAGGACAATCAGAGATGATGTGGGTCATAGTCTGTTTCACCTCACCACAGTCACTCAGTGGAGTCTCATGCGTGTCCCACCTATGGAGTGAGTAGCCGCACCCACCACTGAGCGATTGCACTCGATTCAACGTGACCCAGACGCTACAAGGAAGATAGGAGCCTTCTGGCAAAGTTCCCATGTTCACGAGTGGTAGTCAGAGGGCGCGTGCCGCCTCCAATCCCTCTTCCGTTCCTCCGCAGGATCCTCAGTGATGTATTCCGATACCAAGGCAGCTTGTTGGCTGGATTTAAGGTGTCCATAGTCTCCCGACAGATCCGCATGTATGGGCAAGTCCTGATTAGCATTTGTGATAGACATAGTTCTCAGATGGGCTCTTTGGCGGCGCACGGTTAGAGGTTCTATGTTGCTGAGAGCGGGAAGTCAGAATAACGGGGTAGGTTTGATGCAGCCAGTGATTATTCTCATGTGTCGTTAAATGTGTCGTGTGAAACCACCCCCGCTCGTACGACCCATCCCTCGGGTGCTGTACCCAATCCTGACACATCACGGGCAATGGATCGGTCCGAGGGAGGAAGGGGGGAGATGTTTCCACAACGGCTTCGGTCTTTACTCGTGGGGAAACCCAGGCTGACGGGGAAACCTGTGTAACAACGAGCAGAGAACCCCGCAAGGGGCCTCGACGGACCCGCCGTAGAGAGGGAAACCTTTCTGATAGCGGGGGGTGCACTAAGTCCTACTACGTTGAGTGTACTACTACCGGTACATTTCCCCCCCAAATTCTAGATACCCTGGGTAAATGGAACGGATGTCTCGGACTGGTGGAAGAGGCAAACGAGTTGCGCCTCGAGCCGTTACCCATCGAACTCTCGGTAATCCAGTAAGGCTTCTGGATTCCGTAACATGGGGAGAGGGCTTGCCCTCGAGCACAGCTAGGTGTCTGAAGGGTAGCCCGTTAATTGGGTCTACCTGGATTAAGCAAGCAGCCGTTCGGTGGACTACTGGACGAATGGACGAGCCCCACCACCCCCGTACCTAATCTCGCCTCTACCGAGTAACAGATCGGATGCTGGGGATTTCTCGAAGTGGTAGAGAGCAAGTCACGACCTTTGGTGGTCACGATCTTGGTCTCGAGTGTCACTCAGCACCTTTAACCGAGTAGGCAGGGTAGGGGCATTGAGCCCTCAGATTATGGCCAACCTGACGCCCCTTCATTGGGTTGGTCTCTCCCGGGTAGGTGTCTGAAGTGGTTTCCCACGCGTGGCACGGGAAGGAAGATCCGAATTCCATTAAGTTGGTGCTCACTTCCGATCGGTAAGCAGGATCTCTGCTCGGCTACTGCCAGAGCATATAGCACTAGGGATACGAGAGTCAAACGATCCCCGTCTACCAGGTCACCTGTAACCCAACCCCTGAGCCCAGCTCGGGCGGGTAGGTGGGATTTTGGATTAGTTTCCACGAAATACCACAGCAACTGTATTTGATGGATTGACTTGTATCTTTGCTTTTTCAGTCCACTTGACCAGGAGGCATTTAATTTCCCTGCTTTCTCTTTAAGCTGAGTTTCCTTCAAGCATTGAGTCTCCTCCAAGGAATAAGGTTAGATCGATACAAGTCGTATGGTAGATGTTGGACGCTGATAAACTATTCAAATGATCGATAATCATCATATTCCACAGCTATGGGTCTCGATACGATCCTTGAGGGCACCCATTATTGAGTGACCTTTCTATTTTGCTTTCACCTGGTACAAAAGTGGCTTGTATGTTTTTCAGGAAGTCCATTATTAGATTAAGGAGGTTTGTGGGACAATGTTTTGGCAGAGATGAATCTTGATAAAGGTAAGGCAAGCATTATCGAAGGCCCATAGGAAAACAAAAATAGTTGCTACATACTTACGGTTCACAGATTCCGATTTTATATGGTTTAGGAGAGTCGAAATGGCAGATTCGGTTGAATGATTTTTTTGAAAGTCGAATTGGTTATTGTTTAGAATGTTATTGTCCAGAAATTCTTTAAACTTATTATTCAAAATTTTATCGATTACTTTTCCTCGAACAGGTAAGAAGCTGGACTTATCATTTTATTTCATCTCTTAGTTTATTTTTGTAAGAAAGGATAATTTTGGTTTCTTCCAGACTTGACAAAAGTGCTCTCAGCAGTCCTGAAAAATAGTGTCTTCCTGATTGAATCCCTCAAGTGAAATAACTGGTGGAAACTGATTCCATCCATACCTGGGGCTTTCTTGATTTTGGTTTTTATATCCATTGTAGCTCCCCCAAAATCCCTTGGGTTGATCGTTACTCTTTTTGAGTTATTACTAATTTCCAGTTTAGCTTCATTTACTTCTTGGATTTGATAAACATTGTATATTTCCCTTTCGCCTCGCGGTAGTAAGACTTATCAGTTTCAAGTAGGATTTTATCAACTGTTTCGTCAAATGTTTTAGTATAACCTGAATCAGTTTTGACTGTTGACAGGATTTTTTTGTTTTAATTTTTTCTGAAGCAGGTAAGGTAAGCCCCATTGATCGGTCGTCGTGATTACGTGAATGAAATGTTCCCATTTTGCCTTTTTGATGTTTCTAGTCTTAATGGTTTAAGAATTTCTAGCCACTTTGTACTCCCTCAATAACTCGACTGAGTCCTCATAGTCCGTATGATTGTTCCTTCTCTTTCTTTGTAATCTCTTCCTTGGATGGTTTACTTTCCTTGGCAGAGTTTTAAATTCAGATGCGAACCAATCATTGTTTTTGCTGGCCTTAACTGAGACTGCAGAGTCTTCAATAAATTTGGATATATTACTTTGTAGGAAATCCACTTTTTGGTCTATTCCCATAATTTTAAATTTCCTTCTTGACTTATGTAGGAATTTTTCGAGATTCCGATTTACACTCTTCCAATCAGTTTTAAAGAAGTTTTGGGGTGTGGGCATAAATTCCGATTCCTGGCTTGTTACTATCCTGAAGGTAATGTGATCATTAGTGGTTACATTTGGCTTTATTTTCCACTCTGCAACCTGACATGCTCCTTTGGTTACATATTGTTAGGTCAATATTTGAGCGGCCATTTGTGCTCCAAAAGATGTTGAATTGAGAATTGTTTGTAATCTCATCCTCTTCATTTAATAGGAAGAGATTATTTTCTTAAAGCCATTCCTCAATTTCCAAGCCATTAACATCAATCAATTTGTCGTCCTACATTTTCAACTTGGCATTAAAATTCCCACAGATTACGATTGGGAAGCCCTTATACGCTTCAATCATTAATTTCAATTTGTGTAGTACTTGTGCTAAAGAAATTGAAGGTCGTTTGTAAACGTTAATGAAATGTGTGTTAACTTGCTTCTTAGCTACCCAAGTTGCAGTTAGAAAGTTATCCGTAATTTGAGTTAAGCCGAGGCAAGAATATCGGTCGCTAATGAGAATTACTGAATTTATTTTATTGTCGGTATTTTCTATTTTTGGAAAATTTATTTGAAGATTACTAAAGTTGGTAACGAACTTCTTGCACCAAAGCAAGATCTATGTTCTTCAGATTTTAATAGTGTTATTCAAGTACGGAAGAGGACTTATTGAGGTTTAGGTGACAGATATTCATATTCAATATTCAATCTTTTATCTTTCTATTAAATGCGCACTAGCTAAATCCGCGCACTGCTTGTCCGCTGCTGATTGATTTGTTTTCCTATTTGTGAATCGTATACAGTTCCGGAATTTAGGTTCACTGTTCTTCTCTGGACAGCCTTCGGCTGTGTGTCCTCCTTCACCGCAGTGCTTACAGAACGGCGAAATAGCTCGACAATGCTTCTCAATATGTCCGTATATTAGGCATTTTCTTCATTCGGTTGCAAGATAAAATCCTTCAATTATGAAGAACTGCCAGTCGCCAGTGAAGTGCCTTCCTTGACGAATTGATCTTCATTATGCCACTGCTGGGATGCTTATCACCAAGTTGGCGGTCTGTCTCTCGGAATTTTCCCCTTGTTTGAAAAGAACCTTGATCTGATACAAGATTTCTTTGTCGATGGCTTTGAAATTTTATTCTTTTATTTTCCCTAGGAATTCTGACTCATTTGTACCCTTCCTGATTACAAAGATTTTTAATTTAGGGTGTTTTTGCTTACTTGGAAGGTTGTAAGACCTTGTGATTTCTTTACCACCTCCATTATTTCTAGGTCTCCTTTTGAGGGTACTTTTATGGCAATTTCATTCTTGAAATTGACATTTGTTTCAACTACCTTTACCAGTTTCGCAAGGTGAGACTTTTTTCTTTAATCTCATGTCAATTTCTTTAATCAACGCGACGTGTCTTTGGCGTGTTGTCTTTGGACTTGACAATCAAAGGAAAACACTTCAGTAGCTTGGGGTTGCTTGTAGACGATTCCTCTACCTTGGTCATTTCTCTGGGTGGCTGAAGCGTAGGATGAGGCTTCATTCCTGTTCTTCAGCACGTCTTAAGTTTCAACTTTAGTTTTCAATTTCACGAGGATTTCCATGAAAATCATTTTGTCCTTGCTTATTTCAATTACTATGTCCTTCAGTTTCTTTGTGACTTGGGCCACCTCCTTGATTTTCTCTTGTCCAAGTGTTCTAGATTGTTGTGGATTCAACAGAAAACCTTCCAAACCATCTACTAAAACAAGTCCTTTTTTCTTTAGTGATATACAACTTCCTCTTCTCGTCAGCATTGATCGTCCTACCACCGAGGGTTGGAACTGCACAGCAAAACGATTGACTCCTCTCCGGAGGAGAGCCTCGAGTGACCACCTTACTTAGATTATCCTCCCTAAGGATGAAAACTCTTTGTTGACAACTTTTGATAAAAGTTTACGGTGGTTCACTAGAGGGAAAACCACCTCAAAACACAGCACTAAAAAGTCTAAGCATAAATATTACATAATATATAAGGGTTTACACGAAAGACTCTCCCAACTGAGTTCTAATCTCTCTAGCACTGGGAGAAGGCTTCTCACTCTGTAAGCTCGTTTCCACCACTTACAAACAGATGGTTTCCCTCAGAGCCCAGTTTTTCGGACCGCCGGGCAAAGTGGCTGACATCTGGTGGCAAAGGACTATACCGAGGCTGGTTTTGAGCAAGCTGGTCTTAGCGCTCTCTCTCTCTCTCTCTCTCTCTTACATATCAGATGGAAAATGAAGCGAGAGCTGATAGTTCGTTCGTCGGGGTACTGATAGTGATTGTTCGTATGTTTGTATACGTAACTGGAAATAATGAGACATTGTTCTGTCCCTGAATATTTAAGTCGAAGCGAACGTATATTCTGGTTTACCAAAAATCCAAATGTGAGAAATTTGTGGAGAAATGAATGTAAGACACACAAACATGTGACTGAGAACATGAACATACGTTCGTAATCATTTCGGAGAAGTCCAAGATCTAATATACCAATCGTTGACACCGTTGATTTTTCCGTCGTCGGATGGATGGTTTCGTTGAAGATTTGGAATTCGTCCAAGAGAGTTAAAATCGCTGTACTTAACTTTCAGTCTATATTCTTCGGACGCTCCAGACTCATCGTTACTCATGGTAGATGGCGGGTAACTGATCGGCGCAAGAGAGCAGTCTAAGACCAAATTCATCGGTATTTGCGTGGCAGTGCTGTCACCTAACGGCGGAGCAGCGGTCGGTATAGACAGTCACTACTTCAAGGAAGCATATAGAAACGAAAGAAAAGATGATTACCACCAGTTTCTCACATTTAAACAAGGCAATTCCCTATGGTTTCCCTACGAAATGGTTCTTTAGGCAAGGACTTTACCACTGGTCCGCTGGGACCCTATCGTTTTATTAATGTAAATTCAAGGAAGAGTTGGCGTCTGCAATTCCGTAAGCAAAGATTTACGGGAAGTTTTGAGGTTAGATTTACACATCATCCAAACTACTCATTTTTATATTCTGATACACTGAATGGAATGACCTCGAAAGGTAAACCCATGCTTTACTGTAAATGTAAATAAACATTTGCAAAATATACGCAGTGAGGACTTGTAATATTGTCTAGAATTAGAACTGCGGAGCACAATTTACTTAGTTTGGAATTAAGATTATCAATGTGATAATTCTATTTGAGGTTGTCTTAAATAAGTAGACCTGAGGATTTTCAGTTTTATTTAGATTCCGTTTATTGTAAGGGATACCTGTAAGAAAGATTTACCTTTAATATTATGAAATAAAATAAATATGTCTGTCAGTGTTTACGACGAGATGATTTGCATTCAACTGAGAAGATGGAGAAAATAGCTTAGAGAGCGTTGACAATCTGATGTGGAAAATGAATTATTGTTCTCGTATAACACAAAGCGTATACTGAGCTAAATTGAACCTTCAAGAAATCCTGACTTACGTGGTCTAGATTCTGGAAAGTAATGCTTAAGTAGACCTATCTCGTTTTTAGAACGATATCTTCAAGTTGAAATTTCCCTATCTCTGAAAATAATTTATATTATATCCACATAAACAATAAAAATATTTATATGATCCATATAAACATGTAGATACCGCTAGAAAATTATGTTTGATGTATATTAACGGTGTTATGTTTGCTACTGTACTAAGTCACCTTCTACATCCTTTATAAAGTTAATTCTCGCATTTAATCGAGACATCCTTGTGAAAGGAAAATTATATTGTCTTGCAAATTTTGGGGAATTTTCCTTTCTTCCCTGTGACTCGTACATACATAAAATAATCCATTTCGTAGTTTTTTAAATATATTTTCACCGCTTCCAAGACTATTTCTCCAGTAGTTTATTTCTTCTGTGACACCTTGGTTTCTGTAGCATCTGCTTCAACGACTAAAATTTGGCGCCATATCTCTAACCATAACTAAAATGAAAGTTAATCAAACACATAAAAAGATTGAGGGAACACAAGATTTTCCAAATAATCATTTTATTAAACTTGTGAAATAACATATTTATAAATATTAATATTGTTCATCACATTTTCAGTCCCCATATTACATAAATAGGGATCTTGCGTTTAGGAATAAGAATGGCTTGCTGGTTGGAAGGATGTGTGCAGATGTAAAGAAGTGTAGTGAAATGGTTGTGTTTTGGAGGAGGATGTGTGCAGGATAGGTGCTGTGATTGGTATGTGATGATATGAACGGTCTAATCATGTTTTAGAATTGTTAGCCCTGAAGAAGATATAAAATATATCGAGACGTTGTCATAACAAAAGGAATTGTTTTCCTAGGACTAAACGCAAGATATCCCTATTTATATAAATATTAACATAGTTTGACTATTTTAACAGAGTTGTTTATTTTAACAGTCAGAGTAAAAAATTAGTTTACTGTTAATTTGTGTGTAGTGATGGTATAAAAAATCGTTATCTTCATAACTATAACACAATTGTATATCACATTATATTAATGTTGTTATAAAACTACATCTCTATTAACGAACAAATAATAGCTACATCATTAGCTTTCAGTGTTTCTTACAATGTCAAATGATTTCACAAGATGAAAGATTGTATTTCTTCTCCACCATTTCCAAAATTACTGAAATTTTTTATCGCGATAAAATCATGAAGAAATAGAGATTTATGTTTTTATGGCTGGCTTAGTTACTTAATGACAATAGGTCGTGGTATATTTAAACCATGTCTTTATATTAAAACGTGTGGTGTGTTCGTTCTGCTCTCATCCCAAATATCTTTTAATTTTTGAAGATATCTATATATTTAAATGACGTAAGGTATGTGAGGCAATGGTATCGAGAATTTAGGGAAGGCCGTTCAAATGTTCACGATGAACAGGAGTGTCAGGACTGGAATCCGGACTGACGTCTTTGAGCAAGTGAATACGAAAAATGAGAGAATTCGTTTTCTAAATTCCCGACATCATTGTCTCATACACCTTACGGTAGGTCCATGTATTTCACACAACTGAGGGTGAATATCAGCAGCATTATGATCTCTTTTGTTTCAAAATCTAATCACAGATAGGATGTCACATCTGAAGGGATTACATATTGCCGCACTCATTAAAACCACTGTCATGTGAAGTCAAATAACATCAACAGACAACAATATGGCAGTTACATATCAAACAGATCATTTGAACATTTCGACATTATTCCCATCCGCAAATTAATCAGCGTTACCAATTGCTATTTATGCATGACCAGCTCTTACTTTTGAAACCTGTCTCATACATTCATAAAAGTTATAATAAAAACTTAAAGCTTTCAATTCCTCCAAGCATATTTTACAGATAAAAATCACAAAATGACAATTATTAAGAGTATGGAAAGAAGAATTCTCATTAGATCGTTCCGCTGTTACAAAATATAGAAATTCACACGTTCACTGTCCTTTAAACCGAAAGTGGTCACAAACCCTTCTTCGAGACTTTCACTTAATTAGAATGTATATTTTTCAATGAGATGGTGTGTTTTAACATCAATGACCATATGAGTTACGAAACGAGGTTTGAACTTTTATTTCGAAATATTCATATCGGTTCGCACGATGCGCTATTTCTTCTTTGCTTAGTATGTAAAAATAGCATAAAACGTCCCTCACAGTGTTTTCGTGACTTCTTGACAGAAATTATAGTCTTTCACTTTTATTTCCCATTAAATCTTGCAGTGAAACTTGGGCATTCCCGTTGGTTGATCCACGTATCTCTCTGGAACACTTTCTGTAAATACAAGGTAAATAAAAGTTTTAACATGAAACCTGTATTTCTGATACAAAATAGATATTTCTATTGGACCATTCTAAAATGTGTAAACATATAATAACTTCATACGCAAAAAGCATAGCAATCAATCTACGTTCCGAATAGGTACGTCTATCTACACTGAGAAAACACTATGGATGTGAGAATCATAGGTTCGGGTGTGAGATCCAAATCCAAAGGTAGGAAAGGATTTCTGCAAATCATTGGATATGACATCCCAACCTTATAGTACGGATACTATGAGGTTGGGATGTCACATTTAAAGATTGAGTTGTATCATCCAAAAGTTAGGATATCATATCTAAATCATTTCCTTCCTCTGGATTTGGATCTCGCATCCAAACCTGTTCTCTCAGTGTACATATTGTTGAGATCTTCCATTAAATCAATGCATTATTGTAGTAGGGAATATTAAACATTAGAAATAACTCAATAATCTTAATATACAGGAAACCACACTTTCTCATAGAGCAACATTGTTGTAAAGCTGATTGTCCTTTAGGTAGTCATACGAATTATTCTACGCGTATTTTCCACCACTAAAGTAAGTTACAATGATACTATATTTCATCGCTCCAAATGTGTTTTGAAAAACTCACAAAACGTATTGTCTTCCAGATTAAATCTTCAGTCTCTCTCATCAATTATTGACATTATTACAATATTAATGTTATATTGTTAATTGATCTAAAATCAGAGCAATTGAAAGTTCTCTGTTCCTCAGTTCATCAAGAAAATAGTTCCAGTATTGTTTTCAATATTAAAAGTTATAATTTATAATGTTCAGTAATGAAAGTAAAGAAAATGAATTTGTTTATTTGCGAAAGCGTTATTTGAGTTGCACTAATTTCCATAAACGTGACAAAACAGATAGATATGTTAACCAATCAACACGAAATTTGAACAAGAATACAGAGAGCCAATGACTGAAAATTTTTCTCCATCATTGGCTTATAATTTAATGTAATTTGTTAATTTTATGATTGCCGTCTTTAAGCAAGAAGCACCATTGCAGTTTAGTCAATATTTCTATAAAAGCACGCTGCACCATCATTTTTATCGAAGAAATCTTCGAAAGTTTCATTTGTGCGAAATGCGAGTATTGTAGAAGTTATTGAACTTTTGTTTTCTCTGGTCATCTTAAGGTCTGACGCTGTTTCTTGAGGTGGCACGGACAACCACCTTAATCCATAGATCTCTAATCTCTAGTAAGATATTTTATGACCTTCTCCACATCCAACACATAGGACTTCCCGTGACATTCACCAATATTTCCGCGCAATGTAACTAAAGAGTTGAGATGGTAATTCATCGAATCCCAAATATTAAATACCTAGGTTTTCTGGAATGATGGTTTTATGGATATTTGTCAAATCCATGAACGGTTCTCAATTTAATTTAAGGATTCCTGCAAATGCATAAAATTAGATCTACTGCTTGCAAGATTTACAATTTTAATTCTTTGTAGATTTTACGGAAAATTGATAAAATCACAAGAGTGCCCTAAATATTTTTTAAGATAAATATTAATATTAGTGTTCTAATTCATTTTCGAACTTCTCATATTATTCAGTATTACCAGTGACTACCATTCATGGTAATTATTAATGGTTCATGACAAGAAGCAACTTAACCATCAGATTATTATATTGCGAATTTTCCATGATATTCGCATATTTATATTACCAAATCATAGTAGCTCTTTTCAGAAGAGTTTCCCAATTTTCCTCCTCCTGTATTGCAATGCATGTACTACATTGTGATACTGTACTGCAATGATAAATTGAAGCACTGGAAATAAAAGTTGACCAATTCCACTCCCGATAAATTTCAGATGATGGCCACATATTCTACGGGTTCAATTCCCGGCGCGGCCAGATGACAAAAATGTTTTGTTTCCTCATTAAAGTCCCATACAGCTGTGGCTACTGAAAAGCGAACTCTCCTTCGACTATCCACCTCCTTCTAGTATCACTAACTCTTACTATTACTATTACTAACTACTACTACTAATCCCTCCACGTGGGCCAAATTGTTGGTATACCCAGCTATAGTTCAGGAAAAATAAGACGTTCCACAAAACAAAAATTCACATAACAATGAAAATTGGTATACACCTTAAGGTCATCATTTCTAATGAAATGTCAAAATTCCTCATAATCCAACTTGTGCTAACAATTTTACTGAAGGTCAAAGGTCCCGAAAAATGATTTTTCGAAAACATCTCTTCAGCGATACGTTTTATCATAATTATAAAATTTATAGATTATAAAATTACCTACAAAAATGGTTTCTATGTGCTTTTTTCTCCGAGGCATCATTTGCGAGATTACGGGGTTTAAAAAACAATTATAACTGCGTTGCGTCCACAAGGCGCACAAGTGCGAGAACACGCGGCGAACTTAATACGCTCTTTTCCTCTAATCTGAGTGCATACTTATTGTACTTTTATTGTAAATATCAAGAATTAGTTTTGCAATTAAATATTAATTTTTAGAATTTGAATGTTTATGTATATAAAAGACGAATATCTTTTATATACATGATAGTGATCATAATACATTTCCAAACAAACAATTTCAATAGAAAATAAGCTGAAAAAAGAACAACTAAGTATAAAGAATACTTAAGATATTTTTATAAATCATAACTTTTTAAAGCAAACAACCCGAGCTTTACAATGAAACGTAGTATACCAATATTTCGTTCTATCACGTAATTTACATCCCGTGAGTCTGGCAAAGGTTGGTTCTGGTGAGCAATTTACATTAAAGTAATTCAATCGTACTCCTTTCTTCACCACATACGAGGTAGAGAGGTCGCCGCTTTTTTTTAACGTGGTATCCCCTGAAGGCATAATCCACGATCTGTTCTGATCTAAGAAATGTTCATTTTTCATATTTACAATAAAATACTTCAAGGTTAATAATTTCCAAATTACATGGAAAAAGTCATATTACCATCAACGTCTTCCTCTTTGTCTTGCGATAATAATACTTTTCAAAGCCATTAACTGCGAAAGAAGATAACCAAAAAATGAGAATAGTTTTGGATATCTATTCCAGGTTGCTAATCTGTCTGCATATCACCCTCGGAAAACGTTTCTTAATACTACGAGAAACACCATTCTGTCACTTGTTTTGAGGAACAGACTGTTTATATCATTGAATATCCCTCGCAATATACCATTGCGAACAGAGGTGTATATTTCACCACTTCGTCGTTGTGTACAAGGTCATGGTGCACTAGCTAAGGGATATGAGCGATCTAAAATTAAATTTGGGTGGATATTTCTGAGTAATTCTTTGCAGTGAACGGTCGTGTATGCACTGAGTGAAAGTCTATTAAAATTATTCCTTTTTTTTTTTTTTTTTTGAGATTGTGGTGTAAACGTTTTTATGAAAATGTCAGAAATTTGCTTCATTTGTCGGAAACTTTTGTCAGAAGGTGAAATTGTTGTTGTTGTTGTTGTTGAGCGAAGAATGAAAGCTCTAATAGATTCCAGCAAGAAAAGAAATAACGGAGTTATTCAATATATAGACAATAAACCTTCTGTGACTATTCATATTGAATTAGTAAATGGTACACTCCTAAGAATAGTATTGCTGCAGCAATAAAATTCTTTGTGACATGACTTCAGCTCTTCAAAAGAGGGAAAACTGAAATATTCATGTCATTTGAGAAGCGTTGCGCTGACGTAAACCAGACGCACCTCCAGGCATCCTTATCTCTAATGGAATTCGGTTTGTTCTTGCAATGTTGATTCTATTGACAACTATAGATATCTCAGTTTTGTGAAGAGCACACGACACGATAAAGTCGCACAATTATCCTGTATTATACGACTTGATAATATGCCGAGTATATCAAGATCAAGTATGGTTAGGTAATGATCTAAACCAGAGTTTCCCGAACTTTTTGAGTGACGGAACACTTGAGAAGTTTTAAAAATTTCACGGAACACTATATTCATTTTCTAGTTCTAGAATTCTGGCACAGAGGTAGAGTTCCAAGTTTAGGTGTTCAGGTAGTAAAAACAATTTTTTAGGTTTAATAAATGACATTTATTATTCATTTGATAAGTGCGACAATTCAGAAACAAAGAACATAAATAATTTATATAAACTTAGAAACAAAATAAATTAATATAATCTCAAAAACGAAAATTCGAAAATGATTAATATTAATTCAGAAACAACGAAAAACTAAAATAATATTACAAAAAATAAGTACTTTGATGGTATTTTTTCTTTGAGTTGCAAATTCGATTGATATCAGGAACTATATTCGATTATTGAGTATCTGACGACGCATCAAGTCCGTTCCTCGACTTCGTCTTCGTTGCAGCATAACAAGAAAATCCTGCTTCGCAGAGATAAGTGGTAGAAAAAGGAAGTAAAATTAGAACAGCCTTTTTTGATAAGTTGTGATATTCTTCAGTTACGTTTAGCCAATAATTACGTAATGACTCTTCTTTAAATTTTTGTTAACAGTGGTGTAACTTATTAAATCGATAAAGCTTTCATAATCATTAGCACTGAAAACTTCTGACTCGTGAGATACGCAGAAAGGATTTCTAACCCAAGCGTCATCTTCAATATGTTCAGGAAAATATTGCAACGAAGTTTCTTTCAAGCCATTTAAATGTTCTAAAACAAATTTTGAAATACCTTCACTCATCTTAAAATTCAAATCCATCACGCATTCATTTAAAATGGTAAAACAATCGTAGTAATTTTTTTCAACTGAAGAAATCCAAAATTGAATTTTTTTCACACGAATTTATTTTATCTCCTGTCTGAAAATTTTTAATTGTCTTCCCTTGTAAATATAATTTGAGTTCATTGCATTTTGTAAAAATATCTGCTACGTAGGCGTGTTTTATTAACCATGCAGGATTTGTTAAAAATTCAATGTAATTTTGCATTTGAAAAGAATTTTGTTGTGTTTGAAAGAAAACCAATAATTCATGTCGGAGCTCATAAAGCAATAATGCATTGCCTCTTGATAATCACCTCACTTCAGTATGTAATAATAGTCCCATGTGATCACTTCCCATTTCGTCGCACATAATTTTAAAGAATCTGGTCGAGATTTTACAAAATTTATAAGTTTTACTGGTTCGACCAAAACATTTGTTAAATTCATAGAACAATTTCGTCACAAGTACTTGTCTATGCAAAATACAGTAAATTTTATTAGCTCTTGTGGTTTCTTGAAGTACAGGAGCTGTAACTACCATAGATTGAGCACCATCTGTGCATAAATCAATACATTTTTCCAAACTATTTGTTCTTTTATGAAGTATTCATTAATGCAGTTGAATATATCTTCTTTCGTCACTTTTTCGTGTAGATATGCACACATAAATAAATCCTCTTCAATATTTTTTTCAAATAAGTATCGACCATTGTGAATTATTTTCGATGTGAAATGTGAAATATGAAATATCAAATACGTATCGAGCAAAATGAGAAAATGTGAAATTTGCACTGCACTAATTAGGGTTTTAATTTTTTTTTTTTTTTTTTTGCGGTACACCTAACTTCCCACGAAACACTGGTATTCCGCGGAACATATTTTGGGAAACACTGTCCAAAGATAAACCCTGATAAAGTATTCAACAAAATCAGTCTGGGGCCAATTATCACTTTACTTCCGCACGCTCCAGAAATACTACTTAATAGCATTTTGTAATTGCATGAAGGGTTGATGTTGTAACAGTGGATGTAGGAAAGTTGGTCTATATTATTCACCTGTATGTACCAATTTTCAAGGTCAGTTATGTTCAATGTTGCAAATACAAATAATGGATAATTATGACATAAATGAAGAAATATCATAGCTTTTCCCCTAGAAAAATAGAGATATTCAGAAAGAGGAAGGAGATGAAGAAGATAATGGTTACATGATTTTTTCCATGTAATTTAGAAATTTTTAACCTTGAAGTAATTTATTGTAAATATGAAAAATGAACATTTCTTAGATCAGAACAGATCGTGGATTATGCCTTCAGGGGATACCAGGTTTTAAAAAATGCGCCGAGCTCTCAACTTCGTAGGTGGTGAGGAAAGGAGTACGATTTAATTACTTTCATGTAAATTACACACCAGAACCAACCTTTTGCCAGACTTCCGGGATGAAAAAATTACGTGATAGAATGAAACATCGGCATACTGCGTTTCATTGTAAAACTTGGATTATTTGCTAAGTTCCGATTTATAAAAATATCTGAAGTATTCTTTATACTTAGTTGTTTTTTTCAGCTTATTTTCTATTGAAATTGTTTTTTTTTGGGGGGGGGGAATGTATTATGATCACTATCATGAACTATATTCCTTTTTTTTCTTACAAGATATTCGTCTTTTATATACATACACACGAAAATTCTAAAAATTAATTAGATAAAATACTCCTATATATCTGATTCAGTTACACAATAAACATTGTTCTTCAAAACCTTATTAATACATAAAAAACATCTCGGTGGATTACATCACCTTGTCAAATCTTACTTCACTTACAACAGAAGTCAATTCAGTTCTGTTGGTGATAATAAAGATATATATATATATATATATATATATATATATATAT
>NNCF01127668.1:1264876-1330704 GCA_002313205.1 Laupala kohalensis
AAGTCTTCTTGATATTTAAAATACAAGTACTATAAGTTAGCACTTAAATTAGAGAAAAGGAGCGTTAAGTTTGCCGCGTGTTCTCTCGCATGTGGGCACATCGCAGTTGTAATTGTTTTTTATACCGCGCTAGCTTGCAAATGATGCAACTGACAAGAACACAACGTCGGTCACGAAGAAGCTCCTTCCATGTTACCGCTGGTAAGTGAACGCTACATTTTTAACACATATCATTCATTTATATTTTAAATTTACAAGGTCAAGCCACAGTTAGACTCTTTAGAATATCGTTCCAAAGATAATGTAGTGTAAAGACAGCCAATAGTTGGCTATTTTTGCAAAGAAAATTCATTGAAATAAAATCATATCTACCCTTTATGACGAGGATTCACGCACATATGAGACACGAATCTTCTTTAGGTTTTTTTTATCTTCACAATCCCCTCTATTTTGCTGGATAGATGCTTTGGAATAGATTATGTTCCCAAGCTAGAACTTCAGCTTCACATGATTTGTCATAGAAGTTGATATCACCTACGATGAAGAATAAGAATTTTTTCTTCGTATGTTCAGATGATGCAATCGGAGTTCCCATAATCGGTTCGCCCTCTTGCCATAAACGTTTGTGTGATACAATAATTGTGGTTTTAACAGATCTTCCTTTTCAAAGTTGATAGGCCACAAGTGTTCTAAGTACCAATAAAATTTTCTTGCTGATACACTCCATCCCAAAATTTGGTGAATTGCTCAAGTTTTTATATTGAAACTGCAAAAGAAAGGATACACGATAATCATCAAAGCATCAAAGTTGGAGGTGAATAGGTGATTGAAACTTTGGGGAGAATTTCCGAAAATATGAAAGATGGAAAAGTAATTTCACATTTCAAAGAAAATACTTAGAGAAAGAGGAACTACTATATGAAAGAATACAACTACATGAAAAAATATTATTATATGAAAAAATAAATAATTGATAATTAATTTATTTTCTAAAAAGCAGTTACAGAGAGCGCATCATTGATTTGCGGGGAGGGGGGCAATAAGTTAATTTACTCTGCGGAAGCAAGCAAGGAACCATCCCATCAATTCCGATGAAGGATTGATGGAAGTAATATTTCTAAAAGTAGTTATTAAACAAATATGTTCCGTTATCAATTTAGTATTCATAAAATAAATCGTAAACATTAAAATTTGAGATAAATAATAATAGAATTAATGACACCCCAGCCCCTAGATCCGAGCCTCGTGGGCAAGCGATGGACCATCCCATCCATTCTGAGCAAAGCGCCGAAAGTGGATTTAACATTTCTGCGATCCAAGGCATAGGGATTTAACATGTCATGCGCCCCTCTAAAAGAAGAACAATAATAGGTAGATTCTTGTTAAAATATCTGCAAAATATTTAGCAAATTTAGCAATTTTCTACTTCATCAACAAAATCAATATTCGAAGTCAAGGTTAGGCCTTTTGTCTCATTTTTTATGATAAACAGCGGAATGGAAATAGCAGGTGACCATTACTCTACCATTATACACACCTCATGCTCAACTAGTGAGATGGCTGTCCACAGGGCAGCGAATCGAATGGAACCCTTCCTTGATGACCAGCTCACTGACTGGTGCATTAGGTACTCCAGATTCAGCCACACTGGGGTTATTTCACTGAGTCTTCGTAAAGTTCTTTAATATTTAGGTTCCCCATTCTGCAGATCTGTTTTGCTGGAGAGAAACAAAAGAACACATTGCAATGGAATATGTAAGAAAGGTACTGCTCTATTGAATAAGGGCAAATCAAGTTTTGAACTTGCATATTTGAACACTTGAATACACATGATACATTTTTATTTGAAAACAATTCACTGAATGGTCCAAAATAGTGACATGAGAAGAAAACTATGATTTTGCTACTGTTCATTTAAATCGGTAGCAACCGCACAACGGCATTTAATAAAACCTGAAATATAATTTTAAGTTACTATAGGATAGAAATGTACAAGACTGTACCATGGAAAACATTACCATTGTCCAATAAGTTTCGCAAAATTTATTTAGTGATTTTTCAGTTCATCAGCCAACTAATAAACAAACAACGTTCATCTATTTAGTATACAAGCAAATTATTGTTCCATTCAAATAAACCAATTGCGAATTCTTTCTCTATTCAAAAAACATTTTATCAATTGTTGACTTGATAACATTCAATTTTTTTCCAAATGTTAACAGCTTTTTCCAAAATATGTTTTCAATGAGTCATCATCACTAGTGGATCTACAGGAATAAAAAAATAAATTTCATACAAAATCAAACACAGAATGATAAAATTAAAATTAGAATAACAATGTGAGATAAATCATTTGAAATATAAATAACCAAAAACTACTATTTTTAATACCAACACATTTTTAAAATATTTAATATGATACAAAATTTAAGAAACACAATATATCAACTATTTAAAATTTTATAATTATAAAATAAAACAAAATAAATATTAACCAGGCAAAGCAAATAGAATTATTGAATAAAGGAGAATGCATGCACAGAAAATTTAATTGCATATAATTGAAATAGATCGAGATTGATTTTGATGTGTTCTAATGTTTTGTATATTGCTTTAGAAACGAAATTCTCGGGTGTGGTTTTGCAAATATTATGCAAGTCTGTAGATTTTGTTCATTTCTGCTTAACTGACAAGCAAATATGTTGTACTTCGTTTTTTACAACAATTAAGAATATTAGTCAATTTTTCTTTTGAATTTAAACAACACATTCAAGTTTCATCCTTTTTTTCCTTTCTAAGGCCCAATTTCACCAAATGTAGAATAATCGCGATTTCCTTAAACGTGATTAGGTAAATGGAATCGCGATTACATTTTATGCGTTTCACCAAGCAAAACTAATCGTCGATTAAGTTGCTCAATGTTTCTGAAGAATCTCTGGGTTGGTAGTAGTTTTACAGTGCATTATGGGTAATTTGAAGACAAATGACGGGAGGAAAACGCATCATGTTGCTCACTACCGCCACCTAAGGACACCATAGGCAGCAGCGGGCCTCCCTCGTGCCACTGAACATAACCTATAAACCGAGCTACGAGCAAACAAACAAAATGGACGCCATATTTCTCGCAGTTCTGAAGAAAATCGCGATTTGCGCTGGTAATCGAAGGGTCCCCGAACGTTTAAGCGTTAATCGCGATTTTCTCGTAAATCGAAGATGGTGGAACGCGCATTTTGATAATCACGATTTACTGCACAGAAAATCTCGTTTAAGACATTAAACGAACTTGGTGAAATTGGGCCTTAGTTAATGAAATGACCCATCAGTAACGTGGCGTAACGTTTTTCGGCCGGGCACCCCTTAAATTACTACCAAGCCCCACTTTACTGGCGTAAGAATTTATTTTCAAACAAGAACGAACAACCATGGACTGTCGTTATTTGATCAAATAAAGTAACCTGTTTGCTAAAAAAAGAGGCCTGCACACTCATAATGCAAATTTTCCGACGCAAAATCAAATTCAGAGAGTTAAGATGGTATTTTACCAGTGTATGTAACTAAACTTTTCGTTTGAAATAATTTCTTCAGTTCATATATTCAAATTACTATGTTAAAAAATCAAAGCAAAAGTACTTTAAAAAGTTGTAATGATACCTTAAAAAGTATACACATCCAGCTAAGTACAACTTACACAGTGTTAAGATTGCTTGAAAAGAATATTGGATATTGTCTTTTCATTTTATTTTTGGGTAAACAGTCTCTCTTTCCTCTCCTTGTTCGATGCACTCACTTGTTACTTCGTTAAAATCCAGGTTTGTAGTTAAAATTACCCTTTAAAACTGAGATAACTTGAAATATGTAATGAAAAATAACACAATTTTATCGACAGGGAGTTACAAAAATAGAAAGTATTTTTAACTCACCTTGGATCTTCGTTATAACTGAAAGAAAAACAAGAAATTCATCAATATTAGTCGAATTTAAATTGGGGAAATGTTAAAACAATGTTCTGAAATAATTCATGAAGCATTCTATTCCTCAGAATTCCATTCGTCGCTTTTTCACTGACAAATGGTCTTGTCAAATGATATTACGTAACCTGCTGCGTTCTTAGCGGTAACTGGGAAATGGTTATACAGAATTTCAAATAAAATAGTGCATATATGTTTCCGGAATTCTGCATTAGTTTAACCACCCATGTTACAATCAATCAAATTACGACTTCGCGCCACGACCGACCACCGTAACTGACAAGAGGGAAGTGGGGGAACATACTTAATCGCCAGCCCCTCCTGCGCATATGTACTAAAGCTACGCGCGCACTGGAACGGTCGGCTCCGCCGTCCCGGATTTCCCAAAAGTTCTTTCCATTGCTTGCATTGGTATGATCCCACTGAGTCGGCACGCACTTGCCGCCGTTTGACAAATGTCCCCAGAGGAAGATCTTTTGGAGTGTCGGGAGGGCTATAAAACTTTCCGGGAAACTCATTAACAGTTTATGACAGCGGGCACTCGCAAGGACCAGGTATTCACCACTTCGATTGTGTTGAGTGATCAGAATAGAATAGGATGCAGGTAACACGCGGATCCTAATCCTGTACTCCTTGGAGCGAACGGTCCCTTCACCCAACAGGGTACCGGAATTTCCGAACTAGTGTGCGCAGTCTTCCGCACTTTTAAAATGTCAAGACGTCGGTCCGTCTGTTGACATCCCAGTGCGCGCGTAGATTAAGACTCGGTCTACACATTGCGTTTCCGACAGTCGGTACGTCGGATCTGCAACGAAGCCTTGAAACTTTTCACCTGTAAGCACACAAACGTTGCTATCGCACCGAGCTGTCAGCAGTCACCTGCAATGAATGCTGCTGTGACCTCGAACGGAGGCGAGACTATGGAGTGAGCTTCATTTCAACCGGCGGTTTAGTTCCCTGAATGAAGTAGAAAATAATTAAAATTTCTCCCAAGTAAAGAACATTTACGTCGGAGAGTAACGGTGTTCATCAAAATAATAGTGTAATTAATTTTCAAACCACTATATATTATTTCATACAGACGAACGTAAATATTCCGACCTATTGACATTAAAAAGTTTTCCCGTGAGGACAAAGTGTAAATGAAAATACTGGAGAAGCGAATTTAAATTATTACGTGGGATTTTTTCTCTAAAATGATTTGTTTGATTGGACCAAAGTAATGAAATGAAAAAATGTCGCAATGGATTTTATTCTGTATACCTTCAAATCAACTAAATTTGATTACTAATGTTTTCCATTCTCGAAGCACAGTTAACTTAAGTTTGTTTTCTTGACTTATTACAACAGTGAATTCTTATATTATTAAAATCTCGTCCAATTAATTACATTGTTGCAATTTAAAGTTATTTGTAATATTATTTGGAATATAGACTACTGTATTAAAAAGATTCGTATTATTCATTCCGAAATGTGTTGAAAGGTTTTGAAGGAAGTTCGTGACAAATTATTTCAAAAATTACATTTGAAATATGTCATATTATTTGTCTTGTATTGTCAACAAATTGATAAAAAATTGTTATTAACTCGTTCATGCATACAACTCAGAGTTTGGTAAATGAAATATGTATAATCTTGTCAAATTTATGATAAATTTAGTCCAACCCTTTATCTTTCGGATCTGAATTATTTATTTTTTGAAGAAATGGATTTTTTCAAATTTGGAACATCTTTCTCCCAGTGCGAAAAAGAAAAAAATTTCCGTTAAAGAGAAAAATAAATAGCACAGTAAAATCAATAAATTTGTTTTTTATAGAAAAATAAGTAAACATTTAAATAATGTTGAAAAAGAGCGTTTTTATCATTCATTCTCAATTAATTCACTATAAAATGTTAAGGGCCAAAAAAAGGTAAATTCTTCAAAGCCAGAAAATTGTCTCCATCAAATTTGACATTACGAAATTGTTTACTTAATAAAAATGAAATCAAACCAATTACATCGTAAATGAATCAAAAAGCATTTGAATTGACGGGCTTCTCACTTCACTCCTGTTCTTTCATTCTGATTGGTTTAAATGTCTAGGCAGCTACTCATGCTCAGACTTCGTGAAAGGAGGAGCGATGGCCACGCTCAAGGTCCCGCGGCATGTGTGAAAAAGGGCGGACTATGCCATAAGATACTCTGTGTTAAACCCTCATTTCTTCACGACGTGCAGCCCGTACCCAACGCAGCAGGACGACGGTGGAAATGACCAACGGGTGGGTAAAATACTCAACATTGAATGTGCAGATGGTCGCATTTAAATGTACAAGCTGCGTTGCCTTCGATCCGATGTACCGGCCGTTGGCAACGCTATGTGTAGACAGAGCGTAAGGCGTCGCCCAGGTGCTCACGGGAGAAAGCATCCAGCAGTGAACGTAATCAAGAATGTCTCACTTGTGGCCTTCAAGTATTTTTCTTGAATTATCACCGCATATTGAGGAAAGATTAATTTTGGGGTGATGCTAATTACAATTTTAATTAAATATTAGAAAACACCACGAATTACTGCTTCCATAATTTAAATAACTATAAATGTGTTATATTACTGGAATAATTTCAGGTTACAAGTAAATAATAGTATTAAATTTTATAGCGATTATAAAGGTGTACATGTCAGTTGTTCGTAATTCGCGGAAACGATGGAAACTATATGTTATATCAGAAATTTTAGAAAAAATTATGATTAATATTAATATAACCTTATTCATAATAATTATCTCACTTTAGAAAAAAAATATATAATTACAATTGTGTTACAGTATGTGTATTACAATGAAGAGGATTGTAAATAGAGAAATTCTGGAAAAACTTTGTTATTTAATGGAAAGATTTTCACATCGTCCTCTCCAATGGTTCTCGAAAGTGAATTCTGACACCTACTCCACCGAAACTATCAGAATTCAAAAGAGGATTGTTCGGATATTTTGTAAATCTCACCCCCGAATCTCTTGTAAACCTTTATTCAAGGAGTTAAATATTTTAACACTTCCCTGCATTTATTTTTATGAATCTGTAGTATTTGTTAAGACAGAATTACTGAAACACCACCCTTGTTTCATACATGAGTTTTGTTCACGAACACAATACTCGCAATGAGAGTAATATTCATCGTCGGAGTGTCAACCGCTCTTTGCCAAAACGGACCATATCATTCGGGAATCGTTCTATATAATTGCCTGCCCAAAAATATAAAAGATATTATTAAATTGAATCTCTTCAAATCCGCGGTTAAAAGCTACATTCTTCACCAGTGGTTCTGCATTGCAAAAGAATTTATTAATTTTAATAAAATTAAAGCCATTTTGTTTTATCACGCTTACTTTCACGTTGCACTTTCAAAATATCTGACAACAATTTCAAAACTATTTTCCTGCATGATAGTATTATGTCTTATTATTCACATAAATTTAGATAAATATGTACTAAACTCTGGCACGGTTATGTACATTAATTCTGTAGCCCCATCCTGGCCCGGGTTTTCTCCTGTTTTCCTTCGGGTAGAGACGGATTATTTATGAAGACTCGCTAGGTTCTTACCTAGAGACGCCATCAATTAATATAGTTATTAGCGAATTTAGTGTTATTTAATAGTGGCGAATTATCAACAATACTTTCCGAATGATTTATAGCTTGATAATACGTACTTGTAAAATGACTTTTCTATGTTTTATTAAATACAATATTTGTTGGTATTTGTTAATACTATAACACGTGTCGAACAATTTTTTACCGTTAGGAGTATGTTGAAATGTTAAATCCACCTCTGTCTTAGGGCCCTTGATCGGAATTGATGGGATGGTCCCTTGCTTGCTTCCGGAGAGTAAATTAGTTTCTTGTCCTCGACGCGGTCATACGCAGTTTGTAACTTCTTTTTTGACAATAAAGTTTGTAGTTATTATTTATTAACTATCAGTGACAACGACAGAGAGAAAAATAACTTTATATTTATGTACACGTATGGTCATCCATTTGAGGATTGGAAGACAAGGATGGTAAGTAAATAAAATAACTTATTTCAAAGAACACATATTTTATTCAAAATGATTACAAAGTTATTTGACCAATACATTAATGTACTTTGTGGATATTATTAGTCAATTTCATGCTGGTGAATACATTAAAAATCACAGAAATTTAATTGGCAATATCCAAATATAATTGGACTTAATATAATTCATATCTTACACTAACTCTATTAAAGAATCTTATGCTTTGAAATGTGACTTCTTACTCAGAAATATGTCCAAAACCATACCAAGTACTGTTATAAAAATGATATAATATATACTCAATGCATATTTGGACATTAGTGATTAAAGCTTTGCTGTGGAGGTTAGCTCCGCCATGTGCTTCTGGCACACATATTTAATGCACAATAATATCTCTCTAATAACTATCATAACTAGCAAATCAATTAATATTTGCCATCGATATAAAAAAAATAATATTTTATAGAAATACTACACACTTCTTTGAACATTCTACCTCTGTGAAATTGTTTTCTTCTAAACGTTGAAATCATTCTAAAGACGTCAGTTTATTTATTTGTGACATTATCAAGTGCTCTGCGAGTTCAAAATGAAATTGAAATTTAATTTTAAACTTTTCAAAAGAAAAATTGAAGTTTCATATTTTAGAGACTGTCGGGAAAGACTACATTAATAAATGACTGAGATGGAGCATTTAATTCATTCTATTTGGAGTAGGAATGTGTTCCCATTGATAGGATGGAAAACCTAGCGTATCTACAACGATATGAGAGCAATCAAATCATCTTGCACCTAATGTATTTGCATACCATGGGTCAATGGCTTAGACGAAATGTTTTAATTATGTCCCACACTTCGTTACATCAATAATTACAAATTTATGATCACATAGTCTCTCTTTGTATAGCATCTTAAATTGAATACAGCTATTATTACACATTGCACATGACATTACATTAAATACTTATGCTTATAAAAATACCCTTCGTCAAGATAAATCATTTAAAGTCACATCATTATGTATACAAACAATCGTGTGACGTCACATATTGAACTCACTTTCTTCAAGAACGGGAAATACAAGTGCTTCACGCCACAGAGAGAGATGGACACAAGAGTTTGAACAGATGAAGACATGCTGTGTTGGACACAGAACATCGACACAGAGACAGGCAGATGGGGGATGGGGAGCACCAATGCATAGAAAAAAACTGCTTCGAGAATCGGCGAGTTTCCCCTAGTAAAACATTTTTTGACTGAACTACTCCTTAACTTGAATTTTACTCTATTATGTTACAAATCTTCAATGAATTAGATATTCTGAAGCCATAACCCTGACCAACCAGCTTTAATAGCATTTACAAGCGAAAAGGTTTTTTTTCAGTAGAGAGATCAACTATCGAGAACTTCGCTGCCGTTGTCGGTCTATTGGAAGTGGGATCGCCTTCGCTGAGCGACAGGACAGACGTTCAATTTCCCGCTGGACTGAACCTGGACGTTCCCCTTTCCTACTTCAGACAGATACCTTAAGTGTCCTGGTAATCCAACATCTCTCCTTCTCAATTTTTGCACCCAAATCGTGTGACAAGGTGGAGAAGTTCAACATCGCAGCGTCAAAAAATAAGTCACAAAATATTTATTTTATGACTATATAAAATGAGTAAATAAACGATAATTAACCGTGTAATTTCATACATTACACGCACGATGATCAACATTTTAGTTCGTCGCCATTTCCAAGTTATCTAGTGTTTTAAGGTTTCAAGTTCACAGATGTTTCAACTGGAATTCATTCTTAAGATCACTGATCTCCACAGCAGAGCTTCAGGGATAGAATTTCGAGTAAGTGCATTTACTTTGATAGTTAAAATTATTGAAACAAAGATAATTATGAAATAAAAATAAATATTTTATGTCTCTGATGTTTTCCTATTACTAAGTCTCTGGAGTTTTCCGAGGTACAGTTTTCTTGTGCGAGATACCACTAAGTCGCCCTTTTCCTGCGATATAACTTGGAACCTTCGAGCATTGAAGGAGTTGGACATAGCTATGTCAAACAATAATATTAATAAAAACAACACTGAACAAGCTACCACTATGAATTCCGCAGACCTTCACAATGGAAGTTGCATTCAAAAATTTTCTACATTGGTATAACTTGAATGATTAGACTACGATTCAACACAAGAGAGAATGTTTATAGAAAGGAGTGACCTTCTCTCTGCGGCTGAGATCATATAGATTTTTTTGGATCGAGATATGGCTCATTATAATATCAAACAACCAATGTAAGTTGTCTCGATACTTTATCATTTCATATTACTCTCAAGTGACGTAAAATTCATTTTCCTTCTCTGTGGGTTTCATTCTATGCACTGGTACTCAAGTTATAACAACACGTTTACAACAAAGAGGAAGGAGATAACACACAATGACAAACAGACGAAATGACAGACAGACAAGAAGGTCAGAAGCATACACAGTCATTATCTCACGTGCCGTGAGAAATATTTGCCCGAAGTGTCCTAGCGATTGAACAGTTTCACCGTGGTTTTGAGGCAAAATACTTGTCCACGGAAAACAACCACACATTGATAGACTGAAGGAAAAGTAGACAATGGTACAAACATATAACAAGAAGCCATTTTCGATCTCTGTATTTATAGCAACTTTTCCTATAGCACCGCGAGGTGATATTGTGAAATTACATAAATACAAAAGGACATTGTTAGTTTGAAATGCATTTATTTCCTCACTTCTAAATGACAGAAAGCCGAATCCTCAATCTAACTTTAAATGTGCCATCTTAAGCTTGAGATCAATGTTTTGTCATATTGACTCAATGTGCAACAATAAGCTCGAAATTAATTTAATTAGAAACTTGTAATGTTCAAATCTGTACAGAATCGAAAATAACCTCTTTAAGATGACAAATACTTGAGTATACACCAACTTGATTCTTATTGTTGAAAGTAAAAAATCGTAAACACAAATCACGAGACAGAAGTTCTGATAACTGCTTCAAACATCTGCGAAGTGAACTGGGAAAGACAGGCTACTAAGCTTAAATGAAAATTTCATGGAAATGTACTCTACAACTGCATTGCTATGTAGACTGCCTCTCCATTCTCAAATGAAACTGTGCATCATTATTGCCACCCTTAGTTTAGTCGTAACGACAAAACATCATTGTGCTCCCTGAACTAACAAGAGAGATACAAGAAAATTATTTTATATCCTTCTATCAGCACGGTGAGAAAGGGATGTGCTATTAATGAAAAACAAGAAAAGTTTGATTTAGACCAGAAAACATATTGTGAAGTATTTCAGAATTTTGTACGTCACAGAATTAACACCAGTTACATGAGCTCCTCTCGTACAACTTGGAAACAATCAGAAGAGGTCGGTAAACTTCAGTTCTCCCCCTACCTAATATTCTTCTTTCTATCTGAAATGTCTTAGCCATCGTTAGCAAATTGTTCACAAACTGTTTCTTCAAAGCCTATTACTTTCGTGATTGAAAGAGGAAATTTTTTAGCAGGAATGCGTTCATTCAGTTTAATAAAATGTTTTCAAGCGTTTCTCAAAATGTTGAACCTTTTGGAAACGTGACTCTTAGCTAATGTTAATTGCAGTTGCACGCTGAGATTAATTGAGTTACTGTACAATGAAAAGAATTAACATCGTACAACTTACAACGTGTAGAGAGTCATTCACATTTGAAATATCAGTTACAGTCAAATTAACTGGTTCGCAGTCAATGTCGGTATCAAACACTCAAAACTCTTTTCTATTAATAAAAAAAAATTTTTTTGGCGGGCAATAGTTAAGTTACCAATAGGAAAATATACATAACCGCACTGACGTTTTGACAGCAACAACCAATGATATTTTTCTATAGGCTAAACTAAGAGTGGGCGCGTTAGGAAATTCAGCACATGAAAAATCAAGATTTCAAGCATTACAGGGCTTCTTGGTGGCTATTTGACCCAAAATCAATTTGTCGCAATATTTAATTTCAGTAACACTTAATTAATGGTTTGCATTTTGAATAAAAAACATACGATAGCGTTGTATGAAAAATATGGGAATGTATTATCAATCTCTTCACTACAACATTTCCATTTGACGGTATATTTCTTTTTTCTTGAGGAGCACTGGTTGTTCCCCTTCCACGATATCCAATATTACGTTTTAACCCACTAACTAATGTGTATTTTTGCTCCTCCACTCATCGACGATTGTTGTGCTGCGGAAAATGTAAAATTTATCGAGAAATGTCTCCAAAAGTTCACTTAAAGCATGAATCTTTGGCAAAATATATATTGTATTATTGGGGAATATTCTAAAGTTTCAATAAGAATTTAATTTATGCCGGGTGAACACATAGCAGAATTTTATTTACTTCGATTTGAAATTTGCTTTGATTCTTAACTGGTTTCAAAGAGTAGTGGCAGAACAATAAAGAATGATCAAAACAATTTTCCAAAATAGATTATGCGCACACCACGAAGCAATTTGTAATTTGCCAAACGTAATATTTTTTTGATTAGCATTAAATTAAATAGAATTTGAACAGAAGGTCTTCGTGTTCCGAGTGATTGAAGTTTGCCTGTAGCCATGGGCACGAAACATATTCAGAAGTATGATTCACTTAAATTCAAAAGTGTGACGAGTGCCTCGAATGCTAAATATGGGCAAAGCCTTTCCCAAAAAGTCCTCAGCATGCACCAGCAGAATAAAATGTTTGAGAAGGAAACTGAACACACCATCAATGAGAATCAAGCCCACAAATAAGAGGAATTTGATCAAAAGGTATTCAGGATATCTTCTGCCGCAACGCAACTAATAATGTGATTTTTATTATTATAGTTACAGAAGGGTACATCATTATAGGGAATATATTAAACATAAACCTTGATTTTTTTATAAAGGAATGAGGAAGCTAAATTTTAAGAAAAAATAGCAAATTTTGGGCGTTAAGAAATTTTTATTACATTATTTTTAAAACTTGTTTTATTTACGGTCAAAATTAATTAATAAGCTCAAGCAGTCTTAATCATCAATATTGCAAAGAAGAACCGATGATTCCTTCATAAGAAAAGATGCTCACGAAGTCAATTCGTGACATGAAACACTTACAAAGGTACCCTCATTGCTAAATTCCAATCATTGTTTCGAATCGTTTTGATGCAACTTTTAGCTTCCTCTGCGACAAATTTTATTTCTTTCGACAACAATCACATTTACATTTTTCGTTTTAATCTATAAATTGAAGCCACATGATTATAGTAATAAAAAATTACATCAGACATAATAGCATATCGTAGCAGAATTTTTGTATTTAAAAATCGAAAAAAATATTTTCTTTGTTCACACATAACGTTAACTTCTTTGAATGTTTAATTTCTATATAAAAGCAGTTCACTCATATAGTTCTCCGTTGTGAATCTGTCTTTAGGTTCGTATCGTTCTTGCAGTAGGTCGCACATGGACACAGTTCTGTGGCCGCGCTCAGGATTGTATAAAGGGAGTTTAAGCGAGCAGATAACGAGTGTAATGTAGAAAGTAGTATAGTCCACAGGTCACATATGACAGATTCGTCCGTCTCCTCTTTCCCATGACCGAACCCAGAGCTCGACACAAACGCCACCTCGCCCCGGCGGGGTTCGGCTGCGCCTCCACTGCTCTCAAGCCCCGCGTCGCGTTGCGCCGTCGCCCGGGCGGGACAGGACCCAGTCGCCCTCCTGCGCCGCACGCGCAAAGACCTCGCTCGGTGCCGAGAGCAGAGTGCGGCACCGTCGCGAGGACACTGCCACGGGCCGAGGGCGGATGGGCGACGTCCGCGCCGAACACCCGCGAGCGCACGCTGCGGCGGGGGCGGACGAGGAGACTCCACTGATCGGGAAGTTGGAGGAAGGAGTTCAACAATGTATTGGCGATTGATGAGCAGTGGTGGCGTGGCGAGCCACGCGCTGGGCGAGGGGAATCCAAGATTGGGGAGGAAAGGAGTGGGATGGACACAACACACGCTAAACTACAACTACTCACAACATCAATTGGTGACGAGTTCGGCATGGGAAAGTAGGCGAGACGCTTCGACCGCATTCGAGTTTCAGAACATGTTAATCAAAACTTTCATCGCTGAAATCATCTGGAGATAGTTAGCTGTACGAAGTTAGGAGGACAGATGAAGTTGATTCGAGGAATTAGCGAGTTATCTTGCAGCAGATTTCATGGTTAGCATCGCGAGTGAGATAAAATGCCTTCAAACAATGCTCACAAGACAAATTGCTTGGTGGTTGCGTGGCATTCACGGTCGTCCTCGCCCGTCGTTTGTCAGAGGGTAAATCTTGTCGTGGCACATTTCAGAACTTTTAGATCACGAAATTTTGACTGGAAGAAGTTATAGATTTGAAATCCAGTACCAAACGAAGGTTGAGAGAGACAAGAACGACAATCGAGGAAGAACCGTTCGGGCCACGAAAACCAAACTCCGCAGGCGCGTAGTGCGTGCGTGAAAGGCCGTAGTGCTGCTGGCAGATTGCTTAGGCCAAAGTGAGGAAGTGAGGTCGACCTCAGAAGGTCGACGGAGTGGCGACGGTGTTGCGCATGCGCTCTTTAAGTGACGGCGTCCGCAACCCACGCTTTGCGTTCGCGAGGTCGCACCACGACCAACCCGTGAGTGAGGACTAAGTCCAGTTCAAAAGAAAGTGGCTCGGTTTCTCTCGTTATAAAATTCGTGAATCATCCGTAAAATTAGTTTTTTTCTTCCTACATGCTTAGCTTATATTTGTTCTTTCATTATTGACTTCGTGAAGAGCAAGACTAATTATCAAGTGAGCGGCGTCGAGTTACGGGATTGTTCTCAAAATACTGTATAGCTTGGACCTGAACAGGGACTTGCGTGCAATCTCGTTTTATAACGTTCAATGAAATATCTCGGACTATGACAATGTATCAAAAAATATATATCACAAGCTCTGTGCAAAAAACTTGAAAATCGTGTTTATTGAGGAAAGGAAGGGAGCTCTCGCCCCCCTTCCCTGACGCCTCGTCATCGCCACAAGACGCAAACCGTCGCCACAAGAAGTCAGCAAAGAAAACAATCGGGCATTCATTGCAGATTCTCCCTAAGAAACATTATGGCGCAATCAATCGTTTGAACATTCTGGCGAGTTGCCGCCCGAATCAAAGAGTTGCGAAGCGGTGCGACCGCGCTGTGTTAAATGGTTACCTCCCTGTTCTTTTTTCTTTTTGAATACGCTCAAACACATTCATATCAGAACGTTCATTGGTATGCAGTGAGAATAGTGGTGTGATTTCAATATTGACGTTTGCTTCTATTTTTTGAGATCATATTCAATAACAGTGCAGAAATATGGAGAACAAATGCGCAAGGAGATGAAATCGGCTCATAAGATGCAATAGAAGAGATGCTATAGAAAAATATGTATGAAAACAGGCCAACGTGCGACTTTACAAGACAATATAGAAATGAAATGCTTGAATGTTTTGTACTGTGTATGCTATGTGTATGTGTAAGTCACAAATTAGAAATCACACTCGATGTGTTGGGGACATAGGAAGGTGGTCCAATGGTTAGCAGGTAAGAAATGAGAAAGTTAATTGAAAAGATGCAAAAAGTGCAACATTCCCATACGTAGGATAAAGAAAGATGTATTTTCAAGAAAAATAATATATACCATACCATATTTCTACAATGGAGCAGAATTGATATTAATATTAAAATTAATCAGAGGATATCAATTTATTTTTGATTTCCACAAAATATCTAGATTTGGAAGAATAAACCCAATTCGAATGAATTACTGAAAGAAAATATTTGGTATTAACAATAATTTAAACAGTCATAGACACCATAGTGGAAGAAATAAATTGATATAATCTTCAGAATAAAGATCATATAAAAGACAACCATTTCTATTAAATGATATATTTTAATATTAATATTTGTGAACATTCAGAAATGGTCCAAATATCAATATATCCACACATGTAGACAGGAATATTGATAAATGGGTCCTACTGCTATAACTAGCTAAACAAGCATGCATGCTAAGATTTTCACAGAGCACCTTATTATTCCATTTGATATGCCCTATTTCAATTTTTCGTAACATACGCAGCATTTTGTCATATAAAGGATATATAACCATATGACATTTGGGCTAGCACTGTATATTGTAATAATATGCTCAAAAACTCAACAGGGCGATTAAAATATTTGACATATGTGTACATACCACGTTAGTGTTCAAATGTATTCAAACTACGAAAATATAACCAAATGACGCACTTCAAATCCTTTTGTGGTCGAAATCAACTTGAATTAATATGGTCTGTTTAGGATTTTTTAAATATTTGCTTTCGCCTCAAAAAGATTTATGACGTGTCACATGGTTTGAGGGATCGAATTTGTCTATTGTTTCTATATATACATCATTGTCTCATTGGTGATTTATAATATATTTCATCATTCAACATATCTTAAACAAAACATTCTACTGTTCGTAGGGTACCTTCTAAATGATGGGGGTTTCCGATCGGATATCCTTCGCAAGTTGACGTTCACGAGAATTGAATGGAACCAAATTAAATTCAAGAGAAGTGCAAAAGTAAGAAGCTACAGTTACTCGTTCGTTTCTGGATAAAGCACGCATGATAAATACGTCCAGCAAAATTTTAAGTAAATTCTATTTTAACCCTGGCTCCTCGTGTCTTATCGGTACCTCAGTCGTGTTCTTCAAAAGAAACCTCACTTCATTAGGCAAAGTTGAATACCAGAACAAATTTAGTTAAGAGGTTTTCCGTTTGTGAGTTTCCCTAGAAGAAATTTCACGACAAGTATTCTTATCTACAAGTATACAGTACTTCTACAAATTAGAGCCAAATTTTTAATAAATATTCTTATTTTGCCTCCCAACTCGAGAAATCTGTTTGTAGAATCTTCGAAATCAAATAACTCCACTTGGAAGACAAATGGGCGAGAAAAGAAGAAAATTCGACACTAGGGAGTCCCGACCGTATCCCCCAAAGTCAAAACCATCCGCGACGAGCAATGCATTGCAAAACAAAAAAGAAACAAGCAACGCCATACATTACTTTATTTGGATAACGATATAAAGAGTAACAATACTACTAGTATAATATGTACACGGGGCAGCAGGAGTGGAAATGGGTAAACCTCAGGTATACGAAAGATAACCATTTTGACAAATATTTTAAGATTTGGATTCTGCGAAGCTCTTGATGAAAAATGACCCACAACTTCAAATATCGTTTATATAAATATCTACCGGGAATTAGGTATGAAAGATAACTGCACTGTACCATTATAAGGCAGAACCCTCCCCCTCGTTTCATTTCTGCATCAAAATCTCCTACTACACTAAAGTAATAAATATCTATAACATTAAGAACAATTATCCCTACAACAGTATTTCCCTGATCAACACTTACTAGTCGACAAGTTAAAAAAATACTGATTTCTTTCTAGTCTCTCCCAGTTCTTGTGATTAGTGTCCTGTGCGGTGCGTATATCCTCTAGTAAAGATCCATTTCCACCCCTACTTTCAGTGATTGGTGGGATCCAACAGTCTCGCACATCAAGACTTTTCTATACAGTTTTCCTCCACAGAAATCTCAAATTCTGTAAAAAGGTCGGGATCAAAAAATGCGCAAAAGAAATTAAATGTTCTACTATTCCTTCCTCAGAGAGCTCTGCTCTTTTTGACAGTCCTTTCCAATGGCAGGCACCTAACCGCACAGCTTCGTTCAGGACGAATACAAATATTGTTAGGAGAAAAATAATAGATGTAGGTATATCAAGCAAGATTTTATTGTAGCATGGCAACTCTAATTTTTTCCGAACTGTCAGAAAGCACAGTACCCTATGAAGAATAGATTTATCCCAAATCTAAAATAAAAATGTGTATTATCAAACTACAGGAGGTAAAGGACAGAGATAAAAGACAAAGGAATGATAACTACAGCACAACCTTTTCTGAGGAAAAACAGAAGAGAGATGGTGAGAGGGTACTAGGGAACAACTGCCAAGCAATCAACTGCAACCTTTGTGATCTCCCCTCCAAATCCACATTGCCTGTGGGAGACGATGAAATCTCGTCCATTTATTGTCATTAAGGTAGCAGCAGCGTCTCACTACTGGGAAGAGTCTGGAGCTTCAAAGTAATTCGTTGGTATGTCGATTGTTTCTACGTGAAGGAAATGGCAAAAAATATTGCCATGCATTCTTTGAGTGCAGAACGCAATTGTCTCCGCACATGACAAAACTGTTCCCTTTCATCTACAAATATACAGCGCTGCAATTAAGTTACTAATCATTGTCCGTAAATAAAAGCTATTATGAGTAAATATATTGATCACAATTTGTCTTCGTATTTTGATCCCATTAAAATTGCAATGCATAACAATCCCTTCACTCCATTATGAAAAATGAAACATTTCACAATAGCTTGAGGAGGGACATTTTCACGCAAACTGCTTCGAGCTCATAGGGCAGTTGTAATGACAGAAAAGGAGTTGCTGGCACGTTTAGCATGCCCCAAGATGGTGTAGCAGTGCTTTCCCGACTCGGGTATATAGAAGCATAAGATGAATCTCTATTAAGATGAGTGTACTCGTTACAGCTAGATCAACAGTTGCTATCACGCTTTGAAAAATAATTGTGTTTAAGAAAGGTTGCAGTTGATATGACCAGCCGTGCGTCAAAGGAACTCTTTACTCTCGTCACACGATCATTTCTAATGTCTCCACATAATGTCACACCCGGAAGGTAAAAAGGACTTTTGGCGCACTCTGGATGTCGAAACACGTGTATCTCAAGTTGAATAGGACAGCACTTGTGAAGATAATACAACGTATATGTATGCAATATATATAGTAAATAACATCATATGTGCACATACGGGGTACATTAAAAGAGGGAATGTAGGCAACACTAAGCATTCCCTTCCGTAAGTGCCTTTCATCAATTTAACATTAGTTGATATAATTATAATAAATTTCAATACAAAAATTTCACTCGTGCAAAGCTTTGACGAATACCCTGAATAAAGTTCAAAGGAATTGGAAAGGGATCATTCGAAAGGGGGGGGGNCTGCGTATATTCCTTCGAAAACTTGAGGACGGACAAGGTGAAGAGGGAAGCGTATCACTCAAGACACAAATCGAAACGGAAACAAGAAATCGCGACTCGTACACTCAAATAAATCCGATTTGAAAGAGTTAGTCTACAATTTATTATAAGTGAAAAGAAAACTGACCAACACTATTGGCTCTGTTGCCGTAAAAGAATTTATTCTACAATCAAGTATTACTTCAGTACACAAAAATTAATGAAATTATCACTACAAAGCGGTGAATTTATTAAGATATATTTGATGCGAAGGGAAAATATTTTCGCAATCCCATACATGTTTGTTCCTAAATTTTCCAATTGTTAATTTAAAACTCTTCGATTGAGTCAAATTTCAAGTTGTAAGTTCTATGGGAAAATTCATTTCCCTCTGGGATCGGGTAAGGAAGAAACTTGTATGGGACCAAGCTGCTCAAATGAGAGAGAGAGCAACCCAAGATAGAACAAACCAAAATCTATGAGAAGAAAAGAAAACTCTTTGATAGCCTCGTACAGAATTCATTCATCTATCTATGTACCATGCATATAGGTAGTTGCGTTTTAATTTCTTTGACGGCGCCGGGCGTCGGGAAATAGGGGATGGGGTTCGCAAATTGCGGAAGCAGGCTAAAGCGCGCGGCGGGGAGGGGAACGGGGCAGAGACTGCTGGACAGCAGGACAACATTGCCCACCAATGCGGCCAGGAGGGGCAGGAGCAAGAACAGCGGGCCCAAGGGTCCCAACGTTATGACGGTGGGGCGGGCGCCCGTGTTGCACATGTCCTCTTCGCAAAAGCACATGTGACCGGTGCCACTACTTTCCATCATACACACGTGATCCACCATGAAGAGGTTGATCTGCAATTGTGACGTGCAAGTGCGCCGGACGCTCTCGTAACCTGCACGTGTTGTTAAGAGCGTTAGGGGCGCGAAGAGGGGAGTGTAACATCAATCCAACGCGACAGGTCATGATGTAATAACAATCACCGAAAGTGTCCAAAACATCATTTTGGAGAGTTGCGAATTCACGTAAATATCATAAGATTCGTTTTTAAAATGTCATAAAAATACGTTCATTGCAATTAACATATAACACGTGTTAGTTTCATTTCATTGAGAAGACATCCAAAGGATACATAGAGACAGGAGCAAGTTTTTCCCCCAAATAACATCAATAGTTCACAGCAAGTTTGGGATGCATCCACGATCACGGAACACACGACAAGACACACCGTTCAGAGAAACAAATGCGAGGATGCAGGTTCGGGGAGATATTACAACGAGTCGTAACAGCGGTTAGTCATTGGAGGAGGAAACATTCAAAGCAGTAACATATGATTCAGGAAGAAACCACATTGAAAAGCAGATAAACGGTGGGCAGATGATGGTCGGCGTCCGATGCAGAAGCAGTCCGGTGATCGCAGCAGCAAGCATCCAGGCAGTCCATGAGATTCGTTCAATTGCGAGGAGCCGGAAACACAGGTGGTGAGAAAAAAGAAGAAAAAGAAACACAAACATATTTCAGTGCCTGCTCGTAGAAACGTTTCCCGCCTGACGCTAGAAGCCATAGGGAGTCTTTTCAAAGAGTGATTGGGTTTCCGATTCTCTGGGTAAACTACAAAGTTTAAGCGGTATTTCTATTTCTTTGACAGAGAAACAAAGAATTATTACAATGATCTGTGTTAATATTTTCATTTCAGCAACTAGCTCTAGCCTACTTCAATGTATTAACTGGATTGTCCATAATGATACAATTTAGGAAATAACTCATATAAAATTATTGATTTGAAAGTAGGAACAATATTATCATAAGTTGTAATATAGAACTCACGTACCTCTCAAAAATACTTAAAAGTGTAAGGTCAATACGTCAAGATTACTGTAGAAGACGTCTTCACTGTTTGAATAAAATTTTATTCTTGATTTACATTAAATAACAAACAGTTTAGTAAAACTCCTTAAATTGACGTACATATTTCTATTTCAATTATTACACGACACCGAGATTAAACCAATAGCTTGAATGAATAACTTGTTCATGGATTCCTCCTCAAACATATTTGCCCCAATTGCCAGATCTAGCACCAAAACGCTAAGCTCTCTGGCTTGTAATTTTGGTTTACCTTGAATCTCTGCTGCAAATAACATCAACAAAAATTATTCAACCCATCTCTTATTCACCTATTATTTAGAAAATATAACTTTCTAAGTTATATTTTTCGTAATGAAAAAAGTGACTACGTTCATGAATGTAGAAGAGTTGTACCTTAAAATAAGTTAATACATTATTATTTATACCTGGTTAACTTTCGTACTTCTGAACTAAACGGGCATAAGTTACTGGAGGATTATTTTACAGGAGAGATATTAAACGTGTAGTTAATTTTTGCTCGGTGTAGTTATAGTTTGTTTCTTACTTTTTCCGCCTTACAGTATTATTACATATATCACTTTAGATCACTTTAGTATTTTATAAAATTGGTACTTTACACTCTTCATATTCTCTAGAATTTAGTTCCATCATTTCCTTGACGTCCAATGAAGTAGTCGTTCTAACATTAATATCAGAATAAATTCCTATTTGAATACTGTCTATTGGTTACCGAATTACACTGACTGCCAAATTCCAATTTCACTGCTTTTTGTTACAGTTTTTAGTGAATAATTTTTTGGTGCTGCTCTACACAAATATGTAAAATGCGAGACAGTTTCTTTTTCAGTTTCCAATACAAATTGCTTTATATTGTTGACAAATTTGATTCTGCAGAGAAGACTCCATTTTCACCCATTCAACTTAACACGTTTTTTAAAAAAATTCTGTTTTTATTTAAAATTTTTATTGAACGTATTGATAAATCTCAGTTTATTATTTCATTCAAAGAGTTAGGGCATTTCAATGCAATCGTCAGTTCGTTCACCTTAAGTACAGAATCATGAAGTTTATTAGTGACGATTTGAAGAGGAATCCATGTAAAGCGATCAATCATCACTACGCAATTGTCTGCATGCAATATGGCGTCCGAAAAATTATTGCAATACAGAAGTACAAAATGAGCCAGGATTGGCTGACGTACCATTGGTGGCACAGCTTGTTGCTGAAGATAGCTGACCTCCAGATGGCGCCTCATGGCTGGCACACGGCGCATGGCGCATGGTGCCGGTGGAAAGGGGAGAAAATGTCGAATGGGAGCCACATATACAACAGGATAAACTGGACGATTCATGCATAAACGAATCAAGCACAAACTTGTGCAAATAATATATAAAATGTACGATGTATCCCTAGAATTACCATTCCTATCCTTGTTGCCCTTTTCTCCTTAGAGGTTTGAATTCTCTAAATTGAATGGCATGTCTTTAGCTGTAGTTTTACTTGATTCTGTTTTTTTCATAACGTGGCCCAAACGAGAAAGGATTGAATGAAAATGAGGACCAGGGTCATAGAACGAAAAAGAATGAGTGTGGTGGAACGGGAATTCGAAGAGGATAAAGGTTGCCCGTTGGAGTGGATACAGGGCTCAGCGTGCCGCCGAGTACTCACGGCTTCGGGCGTTGCGCACCATCTTGACGCAGCATCCGTTGCATGTCATGAGGGGCGGCTGCTCGCGTGGCAGCGCTGTGTAGTTGAAAGGGTCGCGGCAGCGAGGGTCGGTCCACGAATCGCATTCATAGCAGTAGATGGACCTCGCTGTGGCAGAGCAAAACGCGTGGCGTGCGGCCTGGCCCTGCGCCTCTCGCGTGCTCGTCCTCGACCCGAGTCCCCGAGCGGGGGACAGCGGGCGAGGGTGGGGACGAGGAGGGAACGCAACCACCAACTCCAGCACACGAAAGCTTCGGCGTTCATACAAACTTTACGTAATTTTTTAGAAAACATGTTTTCTAAAAAATTACGTAATCAAATATGCATGAAAATAGATTTTGATACCAGTTCCTCAAATGTTGCTCCAAATCTTTTTTCAATTAAATGTATTAGCAGTTTATGCCAAACCGGCCAAAAAGTTTGTGACAGTGAAAATATATACGTGTTCTGGGTTCGAAGTGCGCAAGGAAGTAGGAAAACAAGTCAATATACAAATGGCAGCATTTCTCTTCTGCAGGGGAAATCTGAAAGATTTTGAACTTGTTGGGTCACAACACAAACATCACTAGTGATATTTTTACTGACATAATTTACGAAGAAAATTGTAACTCAATGCTATTCGAAGACGGAAAAAAACGTCACTATCAAGAACAGATATTAAACAATAATCACGAGTAAAATATGGATCACTAAACTAAACAATGCATCGGTTGTTAGTTTAGAAAGCTCTAAACAACAGAATATTTCTTTTTTATTTCGTGGAAGTTTTTAACTCATAAAACGCAAAAGGCAACAAGAATGTGAGACAAGTGAAATACGGCACAATTTGGATTCACGCGTTATTATTGAAAATGCAATATTGTGCATAGTTTCCTTCTAGAAATCTCCAACCCATAGAAAAGATCTGAAATGAGTTTCGCCATTCGTCATTAACATGTTAAACGCCATTCATCAATAACAGTAATATCAATATGAGTTGATTTGAATTGAAGAAAGAAGAATGAAAAAGAATTACAAATGATACGCAAGCAAGCTTTCAATTGGGGAAAGGAATTAATTAAACATATATTTTTTCATTTAGAAATACCAGAGATAAATAACAGCCAAGGGAAGATAGATTGTGAGGAATACAACAGATCAGAGATTATGAAAAGGTAAATTTACTAAAGACTCTTCAAGAAAGACTTTGTTAGTTCAACTATTTACAGTTTATTTTTGAAACTATGGTTGCAAAGATTGTTTTCTCCATTCACTTGTCCACAACATGCAAAACCACATACGAGGATTTTTTAACTCACATCATGCATCAAATCAGGAGCGACACAGAAGCTTTGCCACATTCAAGCAATAAATGAAAACGGCAACTTGTAACGACTCACTCCGTAGAACGGTGAAGAATCCTGGAGAACTTAATTTTAGTCCACTTATTTACTGTAAATAAAACCGATGAGAACACTCATTGATAGATAAAAAAGCACTTAATGACGTCGAAGGCTCATTGAAATAATCTTAGGAACAATTGAGGAAGAATTGTGAAGATGTCGCGAAATTTTTACTCATGTGAAAGAACTACAAAAGAACTTTTGTACCAAAAACAAAGTACGCAAATGTTTTTTGTGAGAACCTCTTTAATTGTATACATTGTTCACTGAAAGTGGCAAACAACGTAAAGATATGTCCTTTTAAAAAATATGTACTATAACATTTCAACAAATCCGTTTAATTTATTCCAACATTTGTTAATTCGAAATATAAAGGTAAAATATTCGGCGAAAACAACGGCAGTCGCGGTCCGCAATGGGAAACGACAATGGGTCCGGTGTAAGTGCAAGAAGGGGGAATGAACAACTTTCTCACGTCCGAAAGAGTCATAAAGTTTGGGAAAAAATATTAAATTTAAGATAGATACGGTATTGGTGCATGAAGATATGTAATTACAAGACGCACAAAGTTGTTAGATCTAGGGGAAAGAACGAGGTTTTAAATAAGTTTTCTTTTTTTTAAACAAAGAGGACCGGGAGCACAAAGATCATTGATTTAGATGGACGCTAAGCATTAATAATACTGAGAGCACTTAATCTAAAGTAGGTTGAGACAAAGTGAACTTTGAATTTTCATGAAGTTCACGCGTCCAAAATTTATCGATATTAGCTAAATTTTCATGCAGTATAAACGCGTGAAAATTGTTTATGACGTTAAAGCAACTGAAAGCTACGTAATGATACGCGCAATGTTTAAGTGATATGAGAAAACGATTTAAGTGGCTTGGAAGGAAAGTTTAGGCGAGATTTGAATGCGAGTAAGAAGAAAATCATATTCGCTGACGCCGAACAAGCGTTAATTCTTCGCAATTTGTGCGAGATCTTCTGAAATCGCGAAAGATTGAGGTCTTGACCGGGAGGCGAACCCACTGGGGTCATCGTAATGTGAAAAATCCGATGCTGCCTGGGACAGATGTTTAACAACCGGAAGGTGAAAAGTCATCATGAGGTTCTGGGTCTGAAATTGTTGAAACTGGGACAATCTCGTCTAGTAGTAATTTGTAATGTTTGAAACTTGTAATGTCTCTTCTACCTTGTAATGTTTCAATTCACTTTCAAGAGGAACAAGTGAATGATTAATTGTGTCGTGAGCGGACACTCATGGGCTGTGCACCCTACATCTAGACCATAAGTGCAAATTCATGTGAACATAACTGGAAGGATTTTTAACAGCCGTATTGATATTGACGCTCGGTACGACTTCAGTTATCACTCTAGCTCATACATATGCGAGTAGTGATCAATTTATAAATCATGTAATGTATGGGATGAAGTTCATAAATGGGGAAAGTTTATTATATTATGTTAAAATGAGGAATTTTATGTAGATTTGGGGAAATTTTTCGTATGTTTTTGGGTAAGAGAATGTGTAATATTTGAACATGTGTTATTTGTGACACGCCCCTGAGATGTAATACCATCTCAGAAATGGAAGCATAGGGCGTAAACATGTATTCCCATGAATAAATTGTAATTGCGAATCCGCCCTGTGAGTATTTCTGGAGTTCAAACAACCGAGGACCTACGTAGAGATAAGACTACAACTCCTACCTCCTTTGATTAAGACATTTCATTTAAATATTTTAAATATTTTATTTTAAAAACGATTATTTGTCAATAATAAAATTTTGTGATAACTTTAATTGACCTTCGACACAAAACTTTTAATCGTTATTTTTTTCGCTTAAATAAAAAAATTATAATAGTAATTGTTATCGCGCAAGGTAAGCAAAATTTCACTTTCTAACCGCCAATGGTCGTATTCAGTCCTTCTTCTAAAATTTAGGTTCCTACAAAATCTTCGTTCAATAAACATTATAATACTCAACTCTTACTCAATTTTCTTTGTTTCTCTATAAAATCTCGCCATTTTTGAATGTTACAGAATTTTATGAAGAGAATTTTGAATGTTACAAATTCTATTCGAATTTGGGGACGTTTTTTCTACACGCTGACAACAGGTAAGGTTCTTGCATGTAGTACCATGAAAGGTGTCGAGAGTATCAGGAAAATGAAATACGTTTAAGTTTCACGTAAATGGGAAAGTAAGCAAATCATACGAATGGGATATTCAAATTTATGGTTTATGGTAGATTTTGAAGAATCAAATTCTGCATGCTCAGATATTTCATAACAAGAAATAGAGTCTTGATTAAATTAAAATGTTAAATACTCGTAACATGAATGGGAAAATATTTCACTCCACTTTTTTAACTTTTTACTTCGAAACTGAAACCTGGAATTAGAAATCCGTTTAATGTAAAATCCGAGACGGATGGCTGATTTAAAATGTACTACTCTAAACTTGACAAAGAAATATTAAAGATGTTCGCAAGTTGAGATCGATAGAAGGAATGTTTTTAGGAAGTATGTATTGTATTAGCAATGTGACTTCGGAACATTACTATTATTACCGCGAAATATTTTTAAAATTTCAAAAAATTACTTAATCGTTCCGAGTCCTTGAAATCACGCATGAAATATTTGTTTCTTTAAAGTCAGTTTTTATCATTAAACTGCAGGAACACAACTGGCAAACAATTTATTTGGTTTCAGAATCTACCGCATAGTTTGGAATGTATTTTATAACGTAAAGTTGTTGTAAGAGTACGATAATATGTTAAAAAAAGTATAATTTCAGTCGTCGATTGTGTATTTTCAAACGTTATTACAAACAATTGATTTCTTTCTCAAAAGAAAAAATTTTTTTTGATTCAAAACTCTGGGAAAAACACTTTGGTTATTTATCTACCTTCCCCGTTTCACACACTAACTCGACCGAAGGTAAAATTTAACATTGAAAACATAGTCACCTTATCAATTCCCGACAATTGGATGTGATGGATTCACAACATTTATCACGTGTCCACGGAACAACGAGATGTTTTTCAAGATGCTTCTATAGATTTAATTAATTATTGTGGCTACTCCAGCCACTGAGTCCTGGGTTTCAGAGTTGGGGGAATGACATTGCGAATAGAGATCGAGAAAAATAACCTCGTTGTGTCTTCTTCATAAGGATTAAACACTAGATAAATTTGACTGTATTAACATAAGAAACTAATGACACCTACTTCATAGTTCGTCTGACAAAACTAAAATGAACTGAACATGATATTGGCCAGCTGTATTTTTTCGAAGAGTGGCCAAGAAGACCAAAGATGTTTTAATCAAATGTTAATTTTATGAATTCTTTTATTCACAAGAAGTCGTGTCCATCAAATTCAATTAACTATTAATTGACAGAAATTTGACTTCAATGTGCAGTTGTTAGTGACTTGTATTTAATTTTCTCGGCATTGGAGAGAAATTAAGAAATGTAATGGTGCATGGACTTGGTTTATTTCCATTTGTAACATAGTTTCTAAATAGCGAAAGATTCCCATGTCATTCTATGGACGATGTAAATGGCAAAATGTCTTATTTCTACGAAAGAAACGGCTTCCATTGAACAAATGAACTAAACACATGCTCTATAGAGAAAAAAAACCTAAGGAGGCCAAAACGAACACTGCACATGCAAACGCCTCATTCAACTGTAAATAACAAAACTGAAACATGCAGGTTTTCCGACAGTCCTGAGGAGGACAAAAACAATCGTTTATGTCGTGCAGTTGCCTAGAATGGTCGTGACAAACAAACCATTGCAAAGAGGATGATATGCGGTCAAACTACATTAAAACTAATCAACTCCATTGGAGGAGATGCACGCATCAGGAACACTGGACTACCAGTCTCTCAAGTCATGATGCCATGACATGCTACCTCTACAGTATAAAGAAGCCACGTGCCTTACTTTGCCACCAACATTGGTCTTCGTCACGTGCCACGTTGCAGAAGTTACCTGGCTTGGAAGTTTGTTCAACTTCCACACGCTCAAGAGGAACAAGAACCGCAGTCTAGATGGGATACCTTACCGTTCTATTTTCACGTCGCCGGTGCATCTTGATACTTGACCTCTCAGAAGAATAACTTTTTACACAGCTTAGAAAGTGAGTTAGTGTAATCGCGTTCATATGACTGGTTTCATTACAAGTATTATCGGGTAAAAGTACATTAAAACATAAGATCACATTTTAAATGGAAATCACCCTTTTTCCTCACTAATTATTCAAATTAAATGTATCTAACTATATATTATTCCCGACAGAATATAAAATATATTATTATAATTATCTCAAAATTCAAATGGTATTAATTACAGAAGGTACAGATTAACGCGATAGAGCTGTTTGTTTTTTTCTCCATTTTTAAATTTTACAGTAGTTATAAAACTACGGAATTAAATATCAAACATGTACGTCAAAACGTTTCTGCTGCCCTTTCTTATAATTACGAAACAATTTCACAGGGTACCAAATGTGAGATTAATCTTTGACCCCAAACCCCAGCCATGAGAATGAAAACGAATGTGAATGCTGTACTCCAAAGGAACTTTTGTGCACGAATATTCAAGAATGACAAGGTTTTGGAGATAACATTTCGACATTGAATTGTCGTGGAAGTGTAATCTGAAGCTTTATAGCATTATAAAAACAAACATTGCTTTTGTCGCAGCAACACATCATTACACAGCAGTGGCACAAATAATGCAAGCGAAGCACAATTCAAGTTATTAGAGCTCTATAGAGATAGGCAAGCGCATCCGCCATTTTTGTTCCATGGTGATGCATTCAGTGTATTGTAAACATTGCGCTATAACTTGCTCATTGCTAATGTAATTTTAAATAAATTAAAAGTAATAATTTATGATTGCAGAGAGACGACTTGCATTTTCATCATATTGTGCATATTATATCTCATTAGTAGGAAACCAATTCCAACTGAGGAAAAGTATGTAATTATTTTATGTTCGTTTGACATCGTCACTTTCCAAGTATACTTCAAGAATAAATCCATTTGTTCTTTATTTTAATAGTAGTATAAAAACTAATGATCAAAGATTTAAGACAAAGTATTTTATTCAGTCTATATACATTTGCATTTGTTTAACTGCAGTTAAAAAACATAACCTTAATTTATTTACCTATGTTGCGAAGTAGTTATATCTTTTAATACTTAACTTCTGCACCACAAAGGTCATGGTATTAAAATGACGACACTTTTTTCAATGAAAATCTGAAGATCTTAAAGTTATATGCCAGGAATTTGCAATAGTAAACCAATATTACGAAGCGCGACGCTGACGGTTGTACTTTACACGTCAATCTGTCAGTGTGACACAAAAATGGCGTCGTGCGTATACTCCCCTCCATAGAGTCTTAATGTTATAGCAAGTCATTCAAGAAATATTATATTTAACATCGGTCCATCGCTCCCCTAGTCTTATTTAATCTTCAAATTTATTTATTAGGTCTATACTCATTTAATGCTATTAATATTTTGATGAATTTCAACGACTGTGAAAAAGAGAGAATGGAAGCAATGTGATCAAAGAACAGAAAAGATATGCATGAGGTAGAGCGAAGGGGTGAAATATATTGGTCATTTTTTGAGAGCTTCTGGAGCGATTGAAATGTCATAAAAGTTCTGTCTTGTTCTACCTTAGTCTGAAAACAAGAAAAATCATCTTCCAAAAAACATACCAAGAAATATCATTCATTAAAAACTTATTTGGGTGGAAATTCGTAATTAATAAAGGTTTTTAAAATGATTAGTTTGAAAGGTTTCTCCGAAGATGAATATGTTAATACAGCTACTATCGCAATCAACCTCTTCTCATTAAAGGAGAGTGTATTCTACGAATGATTGTGATAGAGACATTACATTCCGAGTCGTGAGGGCCACCGTATATTGATGGAAAATTGCAGCGCAATGTTCGCGTAAAATGTGTAAAAATAACACAAGATAAAATAATTGTCGATAATTGGTGTGAGAACGCATAATTGCGTGCAAAGACTGAAGAGCCGATTTGTTTGGGGAGACTTTGGTTTATCTAGCCCACACAAGATGGTTTCTCATGACTGGGAAACGAGAAGAGACGTGTGTTGACATAAGCGTCCAAACATCTTCACCGCTCTCCGCCACTCGCAGAATCTGCTGGCAGCGCAGCACATGTTCGCTTTCTCTCCAATTTTCACTTCCACCGTTTCTGTTCAATTTTGACTTCATAGAAAGTTGTATTGAAAGGTCGCTTTTTACCTACAGATTAACCTTTAGAATTTGCAGTTGGTGCACGGTACATAATCACACCGACTTCGAATCACTAAGTACAAAACGGGATATTTTTTGGAGCCTTTCGATTAAAAAATAATGATTTACTTAATGTTAAATTAAAGTAACAAAAAATATTTTTGACCTGGAAAATTGAATATCTTTGCATTATTTTTCACTTCCAGAGCATAACGACTTAAAACCATTAAAGCTATATTAACAAAAATACTCAGAAGATTCAACTCTTGCACAAGAAACACATCTTTTAAATTAAAATAATTTTCACCCGAAAAGAAATGAAAGATCAGTGTCTCCGGTAATTATAAAAAAGTGACCAATAGCTTTTCATATTTAAACAAATAATAAAATTGAATTTGTACACTTAATTTGCTTAGTAAAAGACACTATGTTCCGCTGGAGACGTCAGTAGATCGAGAAGGGGTATTTGCTTACTGGAAGTTCACAGATAAAATGATCTCAATAGTAAAAGTAATAGAAGGCAATTACACGAAAGGGAAATGACAATTATCTATACAATGTTCTCACTGGAATTCCGCCGAGGCTGTAGTTACATTTTGTCTTACGACCAAAACAGTATCGCCGCAAAAGAGATTTGTAATTTGTTGAATACAAAAATTGATAATATATATTCCACTTTCCCACTTAGTTTCAAAAGGAAATTTTATGACCATTGTAGTAAAGTAACATAATATTTAATGACAGTTTATCGCATTGCGCGCTTGTTGCTGAAGGGTTGCAAGATGCAGGGTTAGGCATAGCCACATTAAGCATGCCATAGCACATCCCACGAAAAGCATGGCCTGAGGAAAACATAGATCGTGGAACACATAGTTGGTGCCGAGATACACTGTGCTTCAGTAGTTCCGCACATTTTCACGTCTGAAACTATTCTGGAAGAGGTTCAAGTTACAATATAGTTATTTTTTGCTATCAGTGAGTTGATGGGAATGGATTTCAAGCGAACAGACGCTTGTACAGCTTGGCGAGGTTCGTAAATGTAAACAGGATCGTTTTAGTGGCGACGATATTTTGATAATCAAATCAGCAAATATACTGATGAAATCTCGCCCAAGACCAAATTAAAACTTAATTCGTCAGAAAAAACGGGTTTGTTATATCGATACGTCTCAAAGAACCGGAGGATCGGTCACTAACTTTACTCCACCTGTGAATTAACGCTATCAAGAAAAACGGGGAAGATAGTCATTTAATAATTGAAGAATCAACTTTGTCCCCACCAAATATTTCATCCGCGAAACATCCAATCCTTCTTATGTAAAACATGTGCTCGCCTACAGCGTGCAAGGGTCTGTTCACATCACTGAAGGTGAAACAAGGAAAGCAATGGATTCACTTACTCTGACACTCTTCCTCTGAGAAGCGCACCGTCGCGAGGAGGATCACTGAGGAGAGAGCACACAGGGTCACAGCTTAGTTAGTGAAACACCATTCGCACACCACACTTTACGGTTACACATCATACAAGCAAAGATGGCCATCTCAGCACGACAGATCTTCTGGCCAACATTCAGGGTGGTTGCACACTCTTTACCAATACTATTTGCCGCACCGAAGCGATTTTTATTTCATAGTTTGTCTTAACGAACTAAATGAGTAAATCTATTAAGAATTAACTATATTTTTAATTAAAATTTCTTGGAGGAAATATCTTGATAAATCCTATACAGAGTAGTATTTAAAAACATTGGTTAATAAAGAGGCATTGCTCAAGTCATTTAGTTCAATTTATAAAAAAAGAATAAATGTGTAAATAATAAACGTTGCACGAGTATTACTGCTTTGTAATAGTAAGCTACGAAAGTTTGAGACCAAGCTCTAAGTAAAATAAAAGTACAGTTCAAAATATAATACACTAAATTATCTTAAAGTTACCTTAATGAAAACATATCTGGTCAAGAACAATTAACTGTTCCTGCAGAAAACGATAAAATTATTTGGGAGAACAATTATACAAAATATACAATTTTCAACATTTACGAAATGACTAAATGAATCAAAACCAAATTAGAAACTTGAGTGATAGGAAAAACATAAGTCGATACTGAATATATCACTATCGACATATAAAAAGTTTTCGAGAAAGAATTGCCAAGAATCTATTTAAATGTATTTTTCACAAACATATAACGTGTGTCAAAACCTAAGATGTCTCTATATCTCTCTACAGTTATGAAAATATTTTTTTGAGCTCTGACCAAAACAGATTTGTAGTCACAATAAAAGAAAAATGATTATTTACTGCAAACATAATGTTTCAAAGAAAATACGTCGAGTGGCGCTGCAGTACATTATTAGTGGCACGCTTTTATTGGTAGCGCATTATTTGACTTGTTTCGAGTATAATTGAATTGATATAATTGAAAGGGCTAAGAAAAGAAAATGGAAAATAATCGTAAAATCGATATAAATCCGTGCCACGAGAAGGTGAAGTTTTAAAACATAAAACCGAAGTCAATGGTACAAAACATGTAAGGTTTTTTGGTTATATCATGGAACGTACTGGTGTTTTGGCTTACCAGCCCAATTGTTTAGCATTAGAAAGAATGGATTATCCATGTGACTGAAGTGACCATACAGTTAATTTTGGATGTACTGAACTATCAGAACAGATCGTTCCAGTCAATCGAGATCTCCCTCTGACTTCACCACCATCATTCAGTATAGAAAGCATCTTCCATATTGGAGAAATAAATAATTGTAATTTGCAGTAATAATGTAAATACCTTCTACCTCATGGTGTTTTGATTTTACGGTTAAATGACGTAGCAATTTTTTTCTCTCATAACTTCCTTATATGCTAAAATTTCATTGCGTGGTAAATGGACAGAGTGTTCTACAAAGTTTTCAAGTTGTACATTTTGTTTGTGCTTGATTGAGATCAGATGCCTACGAGATCTTAATCTTGAGTCCCCTGCGGTATAATGGTTTATCTTCATTACAGTTTAATCAAATTCCGAATTTACTAACGTAAAAGCCTTCATACAAATTCATCAAAAGCTAGGATTAATGAATACGATGTCCATTCGCTGACATTTCTTTGACGGAACGACTTAATTATCTCCATAAGTGCTCTCCGAACATGGATTAAGGAGATTTCTCTCGATACTTGGAAGCTCTTTGATCTGGTAACGCGCGTCTGGATGGCAATGTGGCTGCATTTAGGGAAACATCTATTAAGAGTCTGAGCAGAAATGAGGCCTGTAGCGCATTCCGCAGTCAATAGACCAATAGATGGATGCAGGTCGTATAGTCCTTCAGCTGTTAACCCGCTTCACTCTAGAATGGCAGGGATATGCAGAGCACGGTCAGGCCAACAGATGATCAGAATGACTGCAATATAAAGCTTATGAGATCGTTCACACTGGACGTCCTGGACTTTACAAGTCGCAGTAATTATCCATGCCTAGTGTGAACACTACAGAGACACACACAGCCAGAGTAGGCAAAAGACGCAACATTGAAAAGAAAGCTTTTTTGAAGTTTCTTTGCGAGTCTTAAAAGCAACGGTTCGTTTGGTGCTGTTAATAAATGAGAGCGCTACGTGCGAAAACTTTTGACTTCTCTCTACACGAAAGTATGGAGGGAGATGAAGAAATATAGTATTTAGGATAGTATAGTTTGAACTTATTGTTTTCCGTATTCCGTTGTCCATTTATATTTCTCTAACTAGCTAATTCTTTTACAGCATCAATTCAGTGTCCTGGTGTCTCTATCCTTCCAACAATGACATTGTATAGCATTGTTGTATGCGATCACTTCCAAGAGAAAATTCCTTTTCGCGGGTTTTACATTCCAATTAAACAAGTGCTATACAAGGAAAGCATGGAAATCGTCCTAAAAAGCTCCGAGACCTCTTCTTATCTATACAAAAATTGGTCCAGGAGAGTGTATATTCAAAATTTTGCGATGATGTTTGGTGTCGTATGTAGGCGCAAACCTATGTGTAAGAACGATATTGTCCCCTCAAAAATCATCCACAAAACGATAGATTAGAAGCAATACCTTTGGTTTGATTTGGAATGGAACCCTATTTGTAAAGAAAAGCTCATTCAAACATTTACTTCCGTACGCCTCTTCTAGAAGCTTGAAAACTCGAAAAATTGTAGGAGTCATAACTATTTACTATTTTCCTTTTGTTAAGAAGTATAATTAGAAAGTTGAAAGGTTTAATTAATTTTTTTACCTCCCCATCTTGTCGACGGTCAACATAATCATGTTCATGGCATAGTAAATCCCTACTGTCTACATTTCTATTACTTCCTTACGCAATAAAATTACTAATATGATTGTGCACTTTCCAGATATCGTATATTGAATGTACGAAAATCAGAATTAATTACGCTACATGTATAAACTCTGTCAGCCACCAAGGTTTTTGCACTCGAGTGACGTAGGAAAAATATGATTTCATTAACAACCAATATTCATTAAAATAGGGCCGAAATCTCCTGCAATGGTTCCATGTAGGAAACTTAAAGAATTTTTTTTAAATCCTCAATTCATCGATTCTGTCACGTCACTCCCTCTCTTGAATTACTGGAAGCAATATTTTTTTTCTCGATTATTACACGGAATAAACATGAATTGAATTCCAATTTTGCTTGAATACCTCGCGAGTTATAATTTATCAGAGTAAATCAATTCGCATTTCCTGGAGTGTGCGTTCAATTTTCTTGAAACGTGATTTAAATGTGTAAATACTTCTATACCTCCATAAAAATTGTCTACCGTAAATTTATTCACGTGAGTCAGCTTTCAGTAAACGCTACTTTGCATTTCCTTAAGAATTGTTGCAAACAATAAAACTTACCACAATGTCGCGGCTACATTCCTTAACGACAGTACATATTAGTTTTACAAATACGTAAATAGCTTTTATTTAGCGTTTCCTACATTTCTCAAAAATTACTCATGTAGGCAAAGGTAAGTGTTTTACAAATTTACTCTGCGAAAATTGTTTGTTTTTAGAGCGCGGAAGAGAATCCCGACATAAAGAACGTGTAAATGCCCGAATTCAAATGCCACTCTGTTGGTAGCCATATGTAAAAGTTATTTTATTCAATCTGAAAAAAATCTCCTTTTATATGTTGCTTTCCGAACCATTGGCGACAAGTGATCCAATGTGTGCAAAATGCATATTTACGTTTTTTCTAGTGTATCTCTGTCGGTTATGATTACTTCTTAAAAATTATTTATCTGCGGTTCAATACGAACAACTATTTTGAGTGAAACTGATTCACTGAAGCTAAGCTTCCTCCTTTTAAATGCATATATTTTGTTTCTAATTTCAATGAAATTTTTGCCATTAAAAATGTAAATTATAACAACTCAGTTACATCAAATGAGCGATAAAATCATGTTGTTTGGGAATTATAAATTGAACAAATAAAGATATACACTTACAGTAAATACACAAAGATAGGGAACAGCAATTAAGAATAATATGATTTTTGAAACAAGCATAAAATGTGCAGCCTGGAGTTACACGTTAGAGTTTTTGTTTTCTACGACTATCTCGCAGATAGCAGTTCTTCTTAACGTGCAAGTGCACTATCCGAATCTGTGATTGCGAGAGTGAGGGGGAATGATTCATAATTTATTAAATTCATTTCATAAATTTCGTTCATTTTCGGAGAGATGATTCAATGTCCTCATTTCCCCATTTAGAGTGTTTCGACGAAAACAGAGGTTGTGGGGAGTCGCTTATCACTCGTTGGTCTGCGTTAAGACATCGAGAGGATGCAAAAATCACCATCAATCGACACCACGCATAGCTCTTGCAAAACAACGCAAAATGAAGGTTTTCGAAAAATGGAATGGGAAGGGTTGTTAACCACGAGGTTATGTTCCTACACGCTGCCCGAGATGAATGATGATGAGTAGTGTTACATGTTTGGAGCTTCTTTTAGGATCAAAATACACGAATTTTAACGGAAGAACAAAAATGCTTGTTACGCCTCATAGCATCCATCTCAACAATTCGAGTCTGAATTCCAGAACAAGAAAAGATTCACAAACATACATAAATCTCTTACGTTGCTGTTAACCACACAGCCAGGTAACAGATTATCATAATATATTGAATGAAAATGGGAGACGCGACCGAAGATCGAACCCGAGACCTCCCGCATTTCGCGCTGGTGCGCTATTCTGTTCGTTGTCCGATCTTCTCTACCATTATCATTCAACTTGTGACTGTGGTAGTCCCATTTTCATTCAGCGTAACATGGTTAACAAGGAAAGGTTTCTTTGTAGTACGAGGTGTCTCCAACAGACGTTTATCGATGCTGAAAGGTCGTGAGCACTTGGCCTTCCGCATTAAGAATGGGTTAAAATTCAAGTAAGTGATGGGTCCTTCTCATTCTTAAACAATGAACATGTTTTTAAATTTTCTGAAACAAGTTTCAGAGGAAGTGCAGTGAAAGACTAGGGGGCTAGTTGCTACATGTCTAGAGAGGTTTCATTTCCCATAAACTTTATGCTAGTATTTTTTTACGTCAGGGAATACCGACCTGGCGTGGCAGTATCATTTCAGCGAGCACCAAATTTGATAATCTTCCTGCAGGTGATGGGTGGATTTGCATTATATGAGCAAATTTGTTTTGTTCAAATACATGGGAATGACCAGGTGAGTACAAAAATTTTATGCCCGAAGTGTCATGAAGCAGAGATACGAATTAATCATCATGCTTCTTGGCCTTCGATGTATTTTTAAACAAATTTCATTTCTTGAAAGAGGAAGGAAGGTAAGAGTAGTGAAGTGATTAGGATTTTGCGGCGATGTTTTAAAGGAGATTGTGGAATCATAACTCATTTCGAATACTCTTCATTTCTTTTGCATTTGAACAAAAGCTCATTTGCCTAAATATTCCGCATCATCAGCTTAACAATGTAAGTATAACGACAAGTTAACAGAAGAAACGTTTCCAACACGGGTCCATCAGGCACCGCAAACATTTTTTAATATATATTTGATATTGTGTTCAGATTTTTGTTGCATCCTACACGTTTTCCAAGAGATATTGATTTCATATCATTGATATCATTATTTGACTAATAAATAATAAAATAATAGAATCACTGGCTATTTACTGAGTACCCCAAAAATTAAGAGATATAATAGCACTTACATTAAATAACACTAAAGTGAGAGTGAAAATCAATAATTAGCTTAGCGAATTAATTAAAGTAACATCTCGAGTCGAGTAAGGTGATTTCCTTTCTGAAACTCTGTTCTGCGTAATTATTGATGTAATTATACAAAAGATTGGAATCAAAGGAAACATCACTTCACGCCTAAAACAATGTATCGCCTACGCTGAGGATGTACTGGTTACAACAAGAATATACAGAGCATTAGAAGAACTATTTCATATACTTAAAGAGATATCCTATGAATATGGATCAACAATTAACAGTAATAAAAATTAATATCAAAGACGTAAGGCAGGGGAAATAAAATTAACAAATATTCATGTAGATGGCGAAGAGTTACAAGAAGTGTAACCATTCAAATATCTTGGTTCAGTTGTTAATGGACACAACAATATTGAAGAAGAGATTAAGGGAACAATTACAGCTGGCAACAGAGCACACTTTGTAATTCAAGTATTGTATAAGGGCAAATTACTCTCGTAATAGTAACATACGATCAATAGTAACAAATGCTGCAAAATCCTGGACACAAGTAGATATTCAAAAGCTAATGGTTTACGAAAGGAAGATCCTAAGAGTATAAAGTCCTATAAACGTCATAGATGGTACTTGGAGACCAAGAACAGACCTAGTTCTAGATATATTAGTTCAATCAAAGAACATCATAAATCATATTAAAGCATCTAGGCCGAGCTTACTGGGTCATGTATGTAGGGTGAAAGAACAGTGAAGGAGGTCGATTAATGGAGACCGCTCACATCAAAGAAGAGAGGAAAACTGAAGACCAGATGGAAGGATGATGTCCGGGAAGACTTAAAGAAAATGAACATTAAAAATTGGACAGTGAAAGTGCAGGATGGAAAAAGCTGGAAGGCTGTTGTGAAGGAAGCCAGAACGATTAAATAAATCTTTGTAGCTCTTTTTAAGAAGAAGAAGAAACTCATGAATATATTCAATAAGCATATTAGATAATGCAACTTTATTCACAGTTGTTTTTCACATGACTTGGCATTATTTACTATCACTTTTTCTACATTCAGTGCAAAGACTTTTCATCCTCAAACAAGAAGCTAGTAAGGCTGCAACGATATTCCTCTTTCCACTTTCGCTACTTTTGGAACAAGCAAAGAGCGGGAAAAAGGATGAAGATGATAAAGAGGAGGCTGAGAGCCCAGGAAATTCCTTCCAACGAGAATCTATCATTTGGTGGGGGGGGGGGAGCAGATGAAGGAAGAAGAGGGCAGCTCTGAGTGAAGAGTGCGCGGGAGCGGAGGTGAGGGAGACAGCAAAACGGGCCGGCCGTGGAGCAGTCAGCCCACATGAATATTCTTAGCATGAAGAGACGCGTCAGCTGCCAGAGGACAGGGACTTGGGACCGCGTTCGTTTCTGCTGGGCCGCTGCGAGGCTCGTGATCTTCCGTGGCCTTCGAGCTTTCATTATCATGCCGTACTATTTCAAACGGCATTCGCCATTACCGCTAATTGATATTATACAGAAGCGACGAGCCAATAGACACTGCCAACATTGTTGGTGCTGAATGGTCGAATTTAGTTCAATGCTCAACTCCAATAAAATTACCCTTTCATGCATCTTCGAGCACAAAATTATGTGCTTCGAGGTTCGGTACCCTGGCAATATCACAGCGTATGTACCACAAAAGTCAATGGACTGCTTCGTGCGAAGATTACTTTCTAAGGAATGGGCAAATGAAACTGAAAAGAAAGGAACTATCGCACCAAAAACATCCTTGTACAGAGATCGCAAAGTCCGACTGATGAACAGGTGAAATCAAGAGGTAGAGTCAGCATGTAAAAATTGATTTTTGCAGTAGCAAGATTAATGTTTCTAAACAAAATAAACAACAGAACTCTTCTTATTAAATACTTAACAACGTAACTTATTTTTTTATTCTTACATTTCCTTCTACCTTCCTTTTTACTAGAATGTTGTTTTGTGGATTTCATATCTTCTTCTAAAGTAATGCATACATTGCATTTTTACTCTCCCTACCCATTTTGTTTAGTTTAATTACAAAGTTGAGTACTATGTAATTCACCCCTCTTCGATTTTAGGTGTAAAGAAATTATATTCTTTCTTTAATTTTTCTAGGACCTTTCAGCCTACCGGAATATGCCGAAAATTAACTCCATGTAATTCAGGAGGTATGAGGTGCAAAAAGTTGTAAAAATAAAGAAATCCAGTTAAGCATATAGAGGTCTCGCGATGGTAAACTTTCTGCCGACTACCCGTTCTCTGAAAAAACTTTCTAGTAGGATCTAAATTAGGCGAAATATTTTCTGTAAAACAGCCATTCCCCGTCCTTTTTGTATTAATTATCGTATCAATGAAAATACATAATGTAAAATGTGTAACAACATAAATAATTATATCCTTCACTGGCTCTAAGCAAATATTTGGATGATGCTTTTCGGGAAATGGCAGAAGAACGACACTGCGAAGAAAGGTTTGACCTTTATTTCAATCCCTAGTGTTGCCGCATTCATCAGATCCTTGTCTTTAAACTGAATGATCGAGAGTTTCCTATCTCCGTGATGGAGAAGTAGAGCAGTTCATGTGGACCGTCAATGTAGCTATTTATAGAATACTCCTCCGCGTCCTCAAAGAGGCGCCGTTTCTCGGGCGTCTATACTCGGGCTTCCGGTGGTGGTGTGTTCCCGGGGGAGGGGGTGCGTGGAGAGATGCAGCTCACCCAACGACGGATGCTCCAGTTGCTGGGAAACATTTCTCTATCTCTACTGCGTTGCTGAGATCATGGCACCGGAAGCAATGTTCTTATACGAACACCGGAAGTTCATGACGTCACGGTGTACTTTAGCACTCAAACTTGCAATGAGTCTCTTCGTTATGTAAAATTATGGGTGGACCCTACATAGTATTATGTTTGTTTTATGAATGTAATTATTAATCAAAACTAATCATGTCGTACACATACCAGTAAGAAAATAATAAAACGTTTATGATTGATAGCAAACAGTTATAAATGATATTCCTACATACTATGTTCCTACAAAGGCATCAACAAAAAGCAAAAATAATAATTTTAACGATAATAATGTGACGGTGGATGTCTTTTTCTAATTAATCTAAATGGATTGTACGGATTTTTCAAGGAATAGTCTTCATACAAAAGACTCGCTGACAAAAATATACAATAATATGTTAAAGAGCCTCCGCAAATGCTTTTTTATTTCTAAGAAAACATTCTTTTTTCCCGTAAGAAGAGTTCAAGTGTGGTCGAGGAATAATCAAGTGCAAAAGTATTTAAAGGTCGTAAAAGTGCGGTTATAACAATTGATTCGTGTTAATTTAAACGATTTAATTTTTTCAGGGGTTTTAAATGTTTTTAGGCGGAGTGCATGAAAACCTGTTTCATGAAACAACACAATTTTGTTTCATGAAACATACGTTGTATGAAACTCTGAGTGCAAGTTCCAATGCATTTAAATGAGTTCGGTTTCACGAAACACGTTTCATCGGTATGCATTGCGCCTTAGCGGAATCCCAGAAATGAATCCGCTGAGTTCTGGGGGTTCGAGGTTAGCAGATTCAGGAATGAGTGTATTAAAAAGTTAATAATTATGTACTCTATACTGTATATATGTCTTTAGAAAAAAATATTAACTAAACAGAAGGTTGGTTATATTATTTAATTCAATTTTATATAAGTTCTTTTCGCAAACCTTGATTTCTTATTAATCTGAAGGTGATATGCTCCATCGTTTCCCCGATATACCGAACCAATTTCACTGCTCTTATATCCCATTTCTTTTTTCAAATCATTCTTACTTGGTGCTACCAATATCAATATAATAGGAGAATGTGTCGATAGTGTTATTATTGCAGTGATTTTTATTTTCTCTCGCGTGTGTACCCGGTATATCCGGCAGCTGCGAGATGAATCTCCAAGCAGCTGTCCCTATCTCTAATTATTGTAAAAAATTTCTGATTATGTGCATGTATTAAGCATAACCGATTTCTGCATGAAAATTGCGGTTGGTTTTAAAATCGAAATTTTGTTGTTATTAAACGTCCTTCTCCTTTGAGAAGAATTAGTTTTTGAGACTCGACAAGGGATACTCCATATGAAATAAAGTTCATAAAGTCGATAAATTTTTTTAAAAACTTTAAAAGCTATATTGACTTCAATTCCCTTTCATATTACTCACAAAAAACTCTACTCTCTAACAACAACGCTTCTCAATGGAACAAATTCAACAAAACATAATCATGTACGTCACCTAGAGCTATTCCTTGTTTTTCACAAAATAATTTTTCCAACAGATTTTCTAATAATCTCGTCGAAGATAAAATATTTGGTTATTCATGAAAATAAAATAAAACGATAGGTGTCATGTACGATAAAGCCTTGTCGTTTGAGGGTTAAGATTGAAACAGCAAGAAAGAGGAAAACTGGAAGAATACTTTCCAGAGCAAAAATATGTTCACGTGAAGCAGTAGCTAAGTAACATTTCAAGAGGCAACATTTGTGTATAATTACTTCACGAGACGTACTTGATACAGACTTCGGTGATTTAGTGCTATCATCTTCGCGTCTAAAGCTGAGCCAGAGAGCATGGGAGCGATTTCCAGACTTTTAGCAGTGGATTCCCTCATTCTCTACAAACAGCTGTCGGTTCGGTACTTCACATTCTCCGGCACCCCAACATGTCTCCTTCGCAACCCTTTCTCACAAATCATGTGATCGGTGGAAGAGTGGTTCTCAGGATACGGACCCCGCCACAAATTACGATATGCATGTACATAAAGAGGCTTCTCTTAAATCCGTGGCTCACTGAGTACAGCTATGAGTTGTTGGCTGGATGGTAGGGATTCGATCTCCGGTGGGATGGGAATTTTTCATCACCCTTCCACATCCAGACTGACTCCCAGTCCTCCTCTGCCTGCAATAGAATGAGTACCGGTTAATTCCTAGCCACATCTCCTCCTAGTGCCGAGTCCTAGTACTTACGGAGCTCTACCCTCTGAAAACCCCTTGGGCACCACTGGGACCTGTTGTGGGACAGCTTTGACTTCACTTAAATCACAATTTACTTCTGAATTCTTGAGAAAACCAAATAGGTCAGTCACATTCATTCGCCCTTCGTCATCGGGACACTTGAGAGACGGACTCCCTGCACCCGATTCGTTACGATCTAAAACATAATTTTCGGTACGTCCCACAGATATATTTTCCGCCGTCATGGAGACATCGTTCAGACTCTGATGCTTGGAATGGAGTTTATTCTGAGGACGGAGGACGGGCAGGCACTTGAAACCGCTCCAGAGACCTTGTTAGGGAAATTGAATCCTCATTCCACTGACGACGAGGGAAGCGAGTGCTGTGGTGAGGATTGCGGAAGAAGGTGATGGGGGGGGGAGCACAAGCCTCCTCGAGAGGGCTTTGGATGAGACTTTGCCATGAACCACGCGAAAAGGCGGGGGGAGGGGAGCTTTGCTGCCGTTTGCACCTCGAGACTCGACGCTCCTCCATAAAGTCAGGGACATCAGACACAATATCCATCCTCCTTTATTCGTTTTCCTACGATTTTTATTCACTTCTACCGAAAACTCCTCATGGTTTCTATTTTATTTCAATGTTTTACTTTTTCCCTGTTATTAATTTGTTAGACGTTTATCAATTCTGATTATCTTGTGTAGCTCCGGGGATAACAGTCATTCAGCAGTAAGGATTTGTGTAAAAAGACAATTTGATGTCTCATTAATATTTTTACCAAAAACATAAGTGCCGGACGTCTTAAAGTGCATTAGATTCTGAACGTAAATTTCTACAAAATAAGTTTTAGAATTTTATTCCTTATCAGAACGTACCAGGGCTCGTGAATTTCTAACGCTTCGTTTTTTTAATTTCTAGCCATCAATTGAAAACATTTCGTTCCAGTGACCATATTTTTCAACCGCTGTTAAGTCAATGTTTTGAAAATCTGTATTTTTCTTCGACTATTATCTGAGATTTGTCCTTTAATCAAGCGGATGTATGTGCCTGAATAGACTCTGCTTTGTTCGTCGCAATCGCTATATCGACTGGAGAAGAACGACTTAAGTTCTTTCATGGCATTCACTGTAATGTAGAGAGTATTAATGATTCTTATGAAGCTACGTCCAGCCTATGGATTATGCATTCTATGTTTTGGTGGGAATGGAAATCATGATTATTCGCACGAAGCTTGGAAGGTGGGACAAGAAAATGATACCCAGGAGAAGGGAGTAGTGGAAGTAACAGGTGTTATTGCACCCGAGGGAAACACTACAATGAATGCAAGAAAGCGCGTTATCCATTTTATCTCGTGCTACCTCCCAGGACGTCTGATGGTCCTTCTGGCAGGATTCCGCATTATAACGAGACGACCATTTATCCCAATTCACACCCTTACCAAGACACGTACTCACCACGAGGGATGCGCGGTAATTTTAATATCGATTAAAATTTCGATATTCATATTGACTCCAGATACTGATAATCGAAAATATCGAATACTTTCTATCGGTATACCAATATTTTGTGAATTTGGAAAATAATTAAGTATATTTAAAACTGCTCATATTTATTTAAACTGCTCATATTTAAAACTGCTCATATTAGATTTATTATAGGAATTGCAAATGTTTAAAGAAAGTCACTACACGCACCACCATAGACTGAACAAGACACGCAAGCACGGCAGAAAATTCAATGTTGCCTTCTTGGAAAATGAAAGTCACCAAATCCCATGTTAAAAACACATAAATATCGATAAAATAGTATCAGCTATTAAAAATATCGATATTAATATCGACACTTCCGTTTCGATATTACCAATACTATAGGATGACCGATATATCATCGCTGTCCTTCTGAACATGATATAAACAGAAATATAAACACAAAATGTGTTTACAAAAAAGCAGTTGTCCTGTTATGTTTATTGTTAAAATTTGTTATTACTTGATCACCTGACGACGGCGTTAATCCACGTCGAAACGTTGCGAGTTCGAAAAAAAATAAAAATATTAATCGTGCAAAAAAAGTCGTAAGTTTTTATCTATTTATTTAATAAGATTACATAATGGACGTTAATAGTAGTAGAATTTTGATGTTTTATTGGGTTAACTTTCAAATTGCAGTATCTACTCCCACACCATACTACTGTCAAATAGGAATAAACAGGGTTAACTGTATTTGTTTACATGGGGTTGTCCAACCCTCTCCAGCAGGTCGGTCGCGAGTAATTCTATCTGGGAGGCAGTTTTTCAACTTATTAGGACAACGTCCATTAGGTAATGTATCGCACAACCGCAAGAACACTGATACATCTCGAAAAAGCGAAAGAAATACAACGGGGTTCATAACTTGTAGAACTCTACGAGCTCCATCAGACTATGGTTTAAACTTAAAAAAATCCCTTTCTTTTGAGTTATACCAACTTTCTTGTGAGTGTGCGATGAATAATAAGATGACCCCATTCACGAAGAATCTATCAAATGGTATTGAGTTGGACACCCTTGAACTCGGAGTTTTCACCACGGTAAGTGGGCGAGAAAGTGGGATAGTATTCCCAGACAAATAAAGGAAAATTTGCTGAATTAGTCATATTTTCCGTCTGAATATATAATTAATAACAAATAGAACGACCCTATTTTTTAAGAACAGACAAAGAACATACAATGTTTCAATCCTTTTTGTGGATCTGTTCACAACTGACTGAGTCCATTGCTCTTTGTTTGTCAATTTGCATGAGGATTATTCACAATAAGGATTGAAACGTTGTATGTTATTTGTGTTTCAGAGTAAATATAAGCCTGTTCTTAAAAAATAGGGTCGTTTTATTTGCTATTACAGGGAAATTGAAATTAATTCCTAAAATATCGTTAATACCATATTGGATTAGCGAAATACAACACATGAGGCTTTGGCCAGGAAAAAATGCTGGTTTTATTTTGTCTTCGGTTTCAATACCTTAGTTCAAAGAAGAATATTCGTTCTTGAAATAAAATTACTTTCCACGGCATAACAGGCAAGCTAATAGATTAAAAGTGTTGATCCTAACATTATTGTCTGAAAAACTGACAGACATGCTTTATTCCTTTCGTACCCAGATCAAAGAAACAGTTGCAAAACACAAAGCGAATTTCCCTTTGTTTCCGTCAGCGAGACGCGCCATTTAACTGAAGACGAACAAAGGAGTGTTTGAAGACGCTGTTGAAAAGAACAAGACATCACATACTCTTTTCTCAACGTGGCTCTCGGCCAAAATCTCACCAGTGATTCTGAATGAAATTATCCGTTTACGGAATTCTACTTATTCGTCGAGATTGCCTCATTTGTAAGTCTTTCTTTCCCATTCTAGTTTACGTTAAATCATGTTATTCCTTTAAGATAGAGTTCTTGAACTTTGAAAAACAGGTCTAATTTAATATTAATGAAGGTGTGTTGTTAAAACTGGATAGTTCGGAGTGGTTTTGTATGATTATGTTAGGAAAAGGAATTTGAAAGGAAATGGTGTAAGTAGAATTATCCAAGTCCAAATAAAGATAGCGTTGACTTTCGGAGTGATGGTGTGGTGATAATAGTAAATTGGTTTAGCCATTTCGCAACTAAGTAGTTCTTATAAACTACATTACAAAGTTAACTATTTAATTTGACACGTTTAAGTTCACAAATCTAGTTTAAGACAAACTTTTATATGGGAAATTTCAACTCAAGGATGTTTTTATTCAATGCATTTCATATTCCTTCGTAAATAATTGCCATTATCATTAGCTACCAAATGAATGCCTTTTTAGTTCAGCTCGTGTATACAACATGAAATATTTACGACCAAGAGAGCAACAGCTGTTAAAAAAACATCGTGTCGCTTGATATAGAGCTGTGTTGCGTCTAACGAGCACAAATACCCTAGAGCATTAGGGGGTTGACTTTTAAATAACATATGTTCCCGGGAGATTAAAATACCAGGGACTTAGTGAAATGCTTCGAGTCTCCTGGTAAACAAAGCAAAAATAATTCTTGCCAATCATTCGATTATAAATCACGCTTTCGCCACATTTCATTATGGTCTACCTAATTGCATTAGCGAGTTTATCTTCGATGAATAGTATTTCTTCAACTAAATTTTAAATAATTGTTCGAGGGATAATTGTACATTTCATTCAAGAGAAGAACTGTGAAATTGTTGTAATTAATAATTTTATTTCAGAAACTATAATTATTAAAGATAACAACATTGCTTTATTGAACGATCATCTCTATGGCATATATAGGATATCAAGGGCGTATCCAGCTCAAAACGTCAGGTGGAGAAGATTTCTGAATTCATTCTATATCAAAGAGAATTGAATGCCATACAATAATACACACTAGCATTAAAAAATAATTTATTTAAATGAATCAATTTTTAAACAATATTATGTGAGGATTAGTTGCAAACTTTTCAACTATTTTTTTTTACTAAATGTTCCATATGAAAAATTGGGTATCTGCCCTAACACTAAAGGTGGGGCAACTGCCCCATCTTGCCCCATCTTGCCCCATCTTGCCCCATCTTGCCCCATCTTGCCCCATCTTGCCCCATCTTGCCCCATCTTGCCCCATCTTGCCCCATCCTGCCTCATCTTGCCCCATCTTGCCCCATCTTGCCCCATCTTGCCCCATCTTGCCCCATCTTGCCCCATCTTGCCCCATCTTGCCCCATCTTGCCCCATCTTGCCCCATCTTGCCCCATCTTGCCCCATCTTGCCCCATCTTGCCCCATCTTGCCCCATCTTGCCCCATCTTGCCCCATCTTGCCCCATCTTGCCCCATCTTGCCCCATCTTGCCCCATCTTGCCCCATCTTGCCCCATCTTGCCCCATCTTGCCCCATCTTGCCCCATCTTGCCCCATCTTGCCCCATCTTGCCCCATCTTGCCCCATCTTGCCCCATCTTGCCCCATCTTGCCCCATCTTGCCCCATCTTGCATCATCTTGCCCCATCTTGCCCCATCTTGCCCCATCTTGCCCCATCTTGCCCCATCTTGCCCCATCTTGCCCCATCTTGCCCCATCTTGCCCCATCTTGCCCCATCTTGCCCCATCTTGCCCCATCTTGCCCCATCTTGCCCCATCTTGCCCCATCTTGCCCCATCTTGCCCCATCTTGCCCCATCTTGCCCCATCTTGCCCCATCTTGCCCCATCTTGCCCCATCTTGCCCCATCTTGCCCCATCTTGCCCCAGCCTGCATACGTCCTTGTATGATATAGATGAGCGCATACATTACATCGCTTCTTTTCGAATTGATGTATCACCTCACTATGACTCATTCGTTAAGGATCCGAATAGTCTTGGTAATAAGAATGAATAAAATGAGTCGATGGCTCTTGGTTAAGTTGCGGAAGATTAAGTTCCATCGAGTCGCATTGGTATACGTACTGTTTTTTGACGATCGAGAACGCAAAAAAATACATTAAATACGATGAAGCGCGAAGAAGGAAAAAATGGATATTGAATAATCCATTTTTACTTCCTCCAAAACCCTAAACAAAAGAACTACAATAGACTACGAAATAAAATTGAAATAGCTCAAGTATTGAGGTTTCGGAATTTTAATAGAGTTCTTTTCCTCCAAACTTTCGTGGAAAGTTAAAAGAAAGAATCTAAGCGTCCTTAAATGATGCATCCAAATATGGGAAACAATAACTAAACAATTCTAGTTTTATTTCTATATAAAAGGAGGAGAAAATGAGGAAACAACAAAGAATATGCTTCATTGCGCAACACAATGTGATACTTCTGACATTTTTAGACAACGCTCATGAAAAAATGAAATATTCGAAATCTTGAAATAAGAATTACCCAATGGTAAATTTATAAATAGTATTTTCTCGACATAATTAACAAATCCGATCTTCATCACTAATATGAACATAAAACCAGTTTATTAAAGACAAGATGATTTATAGTACATGGGAATATTAATTGGGGAAATTTATTATACATGAATTTTCTGGGGAAATCTAAAATGACACAATACAATTTTCTAGCTGAGTTATCCAGGAAATTCCTCAATGCAGAATTAGTAGCATTCCAAAGAAAGCCAAGCCCATTGGTAGTCACACGCCTCAACGAGAGCAAAACCAGGCAATGGCACTTACCAGCCAAGCACTTGTTAGATGCTGTCTCGCGCACGGTGGCAAGGAAAAGCAGGCCCGCTGCAAAAACACACACCTCTGACATCTGCCACATCGCCGCAGGATTTGTAATCAGATGCAGTGCTTCCATTTATTTCCATTGCGCGTTTTACGCTACTTTTAGCCTTTCGAGCAAAGATCATTAATTATCAAATATCTAATTTTCATAGCAAAAGGATTTTCAATACAAAATTTTCGTACTCCTATGTTTTACGAAATTCATAAGCTCTTTTCCCTGTTTATTCTTTATTTTTCGTATCATATGGTCGTAATTAAATGTCTGAAATGCATACAATTGAACAGGGGCACGAATTAAACAGTTTTACCATAACATTGACGTGTAAACGTCATTCGTCGCACCCATATATTTGTATACTTATTATCTACCAGAAAACACTATAAAATAAACTCGCATTTTTATCAATTCATTTCATACTCTTATGAATAATTATTCTTACAAAAAAAATTAAGTTTTCACATATTTCCTTTACAAACTTACAGATTGATTACGAAATTATCAATTTTCATTGAAAATCTTTTAATGTAAAATTTATACATGTTTTATTTGTAATCAAATCCGTTGAAAAAGTTTTCGTGATCTACTTTTATGATTCTTTCTATATCTAATAGCGAAGTCGTTCTTGAGAAGTAAGTCTTTCTTGGGTATTTCACAGGGCGTTTTTAAAGCCACAAAATAAATAATGAGCGCATGTGACATTGTGTCCATTTCATCAGTTAATTATAATTTCAATACATTGAACTGCGGTGTTAATAATAATTTGTTGCAAAATTAAATTACTGTATTTAAAAAACTCATTCAAATTTCTGTTCAATAAAATTTAAGTTTCTAATTGTTCCAAATTTCTCCAAATGCTGTTTTTGAACGACTGAAAATATATCTACGTCTGGAAGATGAGATGTGATACGGACAAGAAAATGACGACGAATCGAATTCACATATGGGACACCCCCGCCAACATGCTGCCATGCTTTGAATCCGGTTGCGCTTTTTGTCCTCAGGATTTTAGGATTCAAGAAAGAACAGTGTGAGAGGCCCGCGTTCGATTTCCGCTAGTCACGAATTTCCTCTTTGTGACAGAAAGGATACCACTTTTACGATTCATCAATCACTACTGCAACATTGGAGAGACACGTAATTTATAATTTCGATGTTGGTTTCCGTTAATTTGTAAACGATTGTATTTTTTGTAACCAATTCCCATGCTGTATAAAAAAGGAAATTTAAGCGTAATATATTATACGAAGTATGTTTGTAGACCATTTAATCATGTTTAACCTTTCAATATGATTGCCCGCAGTTATTAATAAACTAGGAAGGGAACGTGAATTTTTCTCGTGCTCCAGATGCATGACATAGAAGCCGCATCACTGTGGAGCGCTGCTTCGTCAGAAATATCAAGATACATTCAACAGATTATCACAGACTGAAGAATGATAAATTTTTCATCATCTAATATTTAAGAGTTTTCTTCGTAAAACAATTATTTTTTAACAAAATTTCATATTCAATACAATTACATTCCACTCAAGCTTTTCTCTATATTTTTACATCATTATTCCCAAACAAATAAGACAGGATCGTTAATAAGGAAAGTTAAAACAATTTCATTTATTGCAGAATCGCGCGAGCATGCTAAAGATACTGTAATACTGGAATTGCCTCATAACGTCTGAAGGGGACGAAAAACATGGTGGAATTTCCCATACGCAATCCCGTGAAACACGACGAATAAGCTTGGGAGTTTTCTAATAAAAGCGAATAACAAATATTAATTCTTACAAGGCTCTTCAATTACAAAATAATCAACTTAATAAAAAGATAAATTAAAAGAAAGCAAATACCTTAAGAAACAGATAAATTAATTATAAGTCCTGTAATGACGTCTCTAGAATAGAAAGAAAACAAAATTAAAACGACGAAAATAGTATATTTTCTTCCGTCTTCTTTAACTTCATGCGTGTTTCCGAGATTTAGTAGTTTATGTACCACCGTATCTTATCTTTAAAGCGTTTCGCCCAGATACGCTCTCTAACTTCAGTTTTGAAACAAACGAAGATGTTGAAATTTATCTTCGATGTCTAATTGCGTGTCATACTTTTCTGTAGGGAGTAGAAAACGTATATTGTTAAACTTATGTTCATTCATCTAAAAACTCAAAGGTATAAAAAAATTTAAAAATCGTCTTTTTTCCTTCGGCTAGTGCTGTATTATGCCTTTGAAACTACGTAGTTCATTTACTCATATTCCAAAGAACTTTCTATTTTCAAGCCATTCTATACTATCCCCATGTTTTGCTCGGGAACGAATTGTAAATTGTTTATGTCCTCACAAAATAAACTTGTGTATCACTCGATACACCGCATGTCCTAAACGCGCATTTTCAATAATACAATGCAATATTTTATACTGCTAATGCTAATTATCTTTTTTAGAACTTGAAATTTTATGTATTCACTCCAGAATATATCCTTCGAATTTTTTTCATTCTCAAGTTTCTATTTTTTTGCTTCTCATTATTCATATACATCTATCCACACTTCATCGGTCTCTTTCACTTTATGCGTCACTTGTTCGTTGTAGGTTTGTTTTCAGAAAGAGTCAAAGTTTCAACTGTTTCTTCTGACCATTCATTTTACTTTATATTTTCGTGTTGAAGGAAATGAAATTATTTTATAATTTTTATCGGGTCGACAATGGATTTTCCGGACTATTTTCATTAATGTTTTGTCTATTACATACTCGGAAGTATATTCTTCTTCTGAAACTGCGTTAACAGTCATTCTTTGGAATGTGAATTGTGGACAGTTGTTTCTATCATTAGAATTTGAATTCCTATCAATTCTTCTCAATAGTTCTTTATTTACTTCGATTCTATGCTGCACTGACCTCTTTTTACTTTGAGTTCTCAATGAATATCTTCAATCATCAATTAGTTAGTGAAGTTATATCGGTGATATGACTTTATTGCCAGGGATTGTTATTGATAATAAAAATAACGAAAATATTTTCAGAGCATAAAACGTCAATGTAATTTCCCAATGATTTCATGTGTAATGTAGATATAATTTCTGGTTAATTATGTTGCAATTGTTCACTATTGTAGATTTTGTGTAACAACTGTTATGACATGCGTCGATCTTTCAAGTTCCACTGTTGATCTTGCAAGTTCCTCTGAAGAATATGAACGGCATCTCTGCTTCTCATCAAATCAATAATCAATCCAGGAATTCCACGAAATGGAAGAAAGAAAGCGGAGTGTATAACCGGAAGGTGAAACGGAAGTAGATATTTTAAATATTAAGTTCAAACGAACTTATTTTTATTTCACTTGTCTTAAAAGTTTTTATCGATCCAAATTTACCGATTAGAAAATTGTTACTAAAACACCAGTCAATTTGAAGAATTGCACTTTGCTGGATATGTTTAAATTAGCTTTTCTACCATGTCTATATGGATCCAATTGAACCCTTAACAAAATAGTTACTGATAGTAAATGTTAATGGGGTTTTAGCGTCGGAATCAATTAAAATAAAAATTCGTTTAACAACTAACAATAATTAAGATACGCGTTTAGGTCACTAAATAAAACTACTCCTTTTCGCAACACGCCAACGTTTCGGTTACCTTTGTTTTCGCCGACATCAGGAGTAGTTACGTCACGCACTTCTCTCCTCATTAGCCCCGATAGAAGTCAAAGTACAGGTGGCCGAAACGTTGGAGTGTTGTAAATAGGAGTTTTATTAGGTGACTTAAACGCAAAAAGTATTCTAACTATTGTAAATATTTAAACCAAATTACTGTCAGATTACTGAATACTAAAATTCATTCATCACTGGAGATGAAAGTGATTCCATTCCTTTCACTTGGAGCGAAGCAAAGATTTCATTGTATCCTCGTCTTAGCATTCGTCTATTCACGAAATAGATTTCGTGGAAAATCAAAAGAATATGAGAATTAAATGAGAAATAAATGTTTGATGACTCAAATTCAATTTATTCTCTTGTTGCTCATTAATCGACATATATCTCATTCACATTTTGAAAGAACAACGTTAGCGAGAGAAATTGGTTAGTGTCCCGTACTTGTGAAAAGGAGACGTTTTCTGTAAAAATGGAAAGTATTTCTTATCAATTATATGTGCGCAGGACATACATCCACACACAGTAAAGTATGACATCTTAACTCAATTACATATATTTAGACGGATTCAGTGTTACATTTTATCTGATTTATTACATCTCAAAAATATCCACCAGAAATCAATAACATGACTCCCCATCTTGCGAATTTAGCTGCATCTATAAATTTAACAGTTTCTTTCAATGAAGAAAATCAATATTCTTTTATTTCAAAGAGGTTAACAAGTAGAACTATTTCAATTTCAATAGTAGGAGGCCTATAATAAATAAACATAAATGTTTGGGAAATTCTATACTTTTTTTCTGAGTCGGTGTGAAATCAATAATTTTGATGAGGTAACAATTTTCCTGATTATGAGCCATGATATTAATTTTGAAGTACCAAGAAATTCGTTTCCCCTCCGACTTGCATGCACAAAACCTTTCTGGTTCTTTTGAAATTACATCTGCAACGGTAATTCATCAAGTAAAACGTACAATAATTTTTCTATAAACTGTTTTGTGTACTGCGTTATTTAAAGGAATTGGTGAATAGCACTGCATTATTTTTTAACCACAAACGATTTAAAAATAAGATTGTAGGAGTCCTGCAGACCTACTAATACTTAATTACGTATCCTCAATAATCCATATTTTTTTATTAACATATACTAAATAGAAAAATTACCTACCAAAACACACCCAATACAGAACCATAGATGAAAATATTGATGCTTTTATTGTTAACAATAAGCTGATCTATCGGCTCCTTTGTTCCATAATTGATTACAGGAAACACTAAAAAGCACTACACAATTTCACTATTCACTGTTAACCAACCATTCATTTCACCCGATGAATCATTCAAACCGCAACTAAGTGATCCACTCCACGTGCGGTTCGTCTTCGTTAGACAAGCGACTAGAAACGTCAACTCATTCAAGAGTTCAGTAAATGAAGCTCGTAATATTTCATTCAATTTCGAGCGCACTAGAGATTGCTCTTATTTCTTGGTTGAATAACAAGATTCTCGGCCTCTCAAATTGTTTTTCATTTCCAACAAATTCAAAGACATCGACAGAATTTCTTTCTTCCATACACTCCAACAATGGTCGTGTCGATTTTGTTGGCAAAAGTCAAATCCACTTTAGTCCACGAGACCTCGCAAATAAATCACTTCGGATCGCGTGTTGGAATGAAAGTGGACGCCACTGTGTTGAGAGGAGAGCTACATATTCATTCATGATGGAGAGAGGAAATCTTGATTAAAATTCCGAGCTTCGTCAGTTTATTTGCAGTTCACCTACGTTGCAGAAGCGCCCCCGTGGATGGAGAGGAGAGGTCCTCGGAATAATTGCACTCGCAATTTGGATTCGGTTAGATTTCGGGCGCGTTCAGTTCGGAGAAAAGCACACAAACACTCGAAATTCAAAACAAACTTTTCGGGATATCTGCTGCGCGTTTTTCAGCTGGAGCGAAATCTGTGAATGCTCCGGCTGAGCGGAAAAGGGCTCATTAACGATGCGGCGTCTTCTACTCTCATTAAAATTCATTGCGGAGAACTTGAACAGAAACGACTATGAATACATATTTTCCTTGTGCAGATTTTAATACAAGTTTCAAATCTCCTCGTTTAAATAGACTAGCATAGACCACAAACTATTTTTATCTAAAATGACTGGAAAATGCGCACTTATAAAATCAAAAGCAAACGTTGCCGATCACAATTTATTGCGCGAAAGCGAGCGAAAAAGCGTCTCCGACCGCACCGGCATCCACGGCGACGTGCAGATGAGCGAGATGCACCTTGAAGACACGCGCGTGTAGACACTTGCGTTTCGGCAGCGCGCTGGTCGCGTTTTGCGCGGGGAAGTCGCTTCTCCGCTCCGTGAACTCCCCCCTGCCCCTCCCCCCTGCCCCCAAGACAGCTACGGCGGAGGGGGCGAGCAGTGCTCCCGACAGTCAGAAAAGATGGTCAATGAATATTCGGGGACATGCAAATACTCGCTGGTTATGAGAGAAAGTCAGTCGCTGGAACAGAAGCGTTCTCTGAACTCAGGAGTCTATCACTGCACTCAATAAATCACTGAAGCAATGCCTCAAATTGAATGGTTTTGTAAATAATCATCCTATTTTTTGTTTTGTTTCATATATGTTACTTTTTCATGTAAGTCACAGAGAATAGATCACTTCAATCAAAATAACTTTTTTGTAGTAGTAGAAACATGAAAATTTGTATTACGGGACACCCACAAAAAACGTAACGCAAGAATTTCATTTTAACGCCCCCTTCTCCTTCGAATAGTACCTCATACATCCGCCCAATATTCACGTAAGGCTGGCACTACCTCCTCCCCCCACCAATCGATGTATAAAGTTTTTCTTGCTTTCTACGGAAAATGGACGTCCCCTTACGAAATTAATAGTAAATGTATCGAATGCTCTCTGGTTTCAAAGGCAGTTTTAATCGATTTGTTATAACACATGCAAGAAAACCACAAGCAACAAGTCATCTCAGTTTAGACGTATTTATTACATGATATTTCAGTTGTTTTCCTAAATAATAAAAAAAGTCTCAACCGTCGATAGGATCTAGTTCGGATAGTGTCCCACTCAACAAATATCACACACTGCTTACAATCTCTTATTTCCAACTTTTGGTGACAAAAGGTGCCATTACCAATACTTGACAAACGACCTCGAAGAACATTTTTACAATTATTGATCTCCATTGGAAACACTTTAGAGACACCGTGTGGCGTCGGCGAACGCACTCGAGCAGCTGTCGGACGGTTAGGTGAGCACGCGATGCGGCGCAGCGACCGGTGGGAGGATACAAGAGAACATTGGTGCACCTAAGGTTGGAACATGGCACTGGAGCGCGTCGAGATGTTAACGGGACCCGACAAGTTCCAAAGCGATTCGGTGTAGAGAAGGGAAGAGGCGAGAGGGAGAGAGAAAAAGACAGTGAGAGAGAGAGAACTATCTCCGAGGACCTCCAGGAGAAACGATGTATCGCGGGATTGCCTACTCTAGGAGCAAAAGAAGATTCATGAGAAAGTTCTTCGATTCGGACATATTAGACTTACAGAACTGAGAAACATTACCAGCGAACAGGTACAACCTCTCGTGTTTTGAGCTATAGGTTAATTGAACGAGAGGAGATTTTTAAACGTAATTGAGGTATGTAAATGGAAAATGTGCCTCTTTTGTTTTGATTTTTCGCGAAGAACCTTCCTGGCTACTCAGACGCTGTGATAATCGGTAGTTTAATAGCTATGACAGTTCAAACATAGCGTGGGCGTATGAATCGTTGTGAGGGTAACGTGCAGTATGGAATAACAGGCGGGGAAATCGATATTATAATATATTCTTTAACAATTTTTTCAATAACTTTTCGTAATGAGAGACAAAAATGATGGTTGTCAGGCGTGACACGTACACTCTTTTGGGTACTGTTCATGGTATTTGGAGTTTTTTTTTTAAACACAGGTGTCATTTCTAACATTCTCCCTGCCTGAATTATTCGTCACTTACAATGCTTTCAACACATCTTATATTTGGATAAAATTTTATTGTTTTAAAAGATTCATTAGTTGCAAATATTAAACAAGCAAACTATGATAATTTTACCATAATCTTTCTTTAGCAGTTACGGCGTTTGATCAGTTTTATGTGATTGCTGTAAAAATATGTTTTTGGCACTTACAACGTTTTCCATTGTAACAGTGATATTGATATAAAAATATAGGAAACCGTATATAAGAATAAAAATCTCTGTAGTGAAATGTTTTGGAACAGAGTAATTAGTGTCCGAAAATGGATCAAAGCGATCCTAGATCGGGCAGATAGTTTGCTTTGCAGTTTGAATGCAGCAGCTTGGAGGTAAAAAATGCTTCAAAAAATCGTTAGGGATAAGGATCTGGAATAGAAGCAGTTTGTATCATTCTCACATGGCATAGATTGTTCTTATGACACGATACTCTGTGACGAGGAGAGTCAATGAAGGACCCTATCTCACCAAATGAGACTTCACCTACCTTCTAACACTTCGCAGTACCATCTACAGACGTTAGATATCAATAGATAAAACTTTGTGGTCTTCAATTGATCTAAAATTTAGAGTCTACCGGAGGTTTGTAGTGACATATTCGGTTACAAAATAACGCAATTATGCCACTTTCACCAAAACCGCGTGCGGAGAATCATATGTTTGTAACACATTCCTCACAATAGTTGCGTCATTCGTCATTTAATACTCAAAATTACAAATGGGAGATTTAAACACGATTAGAATAATACTGATGTCCATTTGTTGCAATTAAAATATTATAGGTTATTGTCGAATCTATTATTTTGCTCATTAGTTAAATTCCACAATTATTTGGTTCGATCATCATATTGTTTCATTTATTTCTTATTGAATTTTTCTTCATTTATTTTTACATTTCGGGTAAGCATAGAAATAAAAACACAGCATTTGTAAACCCATTTATCAAATTATTAAAAACTACATAAATGAATAAATACACAATTAATTGTCGATTGTTAATTTCATTTGCAGTAAATACCTTCCGTTTGAAAAGTGAATGTGTTATAGTCGTAGTTAGTGTTAGTTCCCATTTTTCTCTATAGTTAATCTTTTTTAAAATCTCCATTTGAGTAATATGTATCATGATTCTGTAGTTAGTTTCAGTTGTCGGGAAAGTATTACGAAATGTATGACCATAGTTAAGATCAGTTATGGATGCAACGCCTCACATTTTCTTCTGACAGCGTCTATTTTCACTGACGCACACTTCTTTCTCATGCAACTCATCACATTGTCACAAATGTTCAGAAACAATATCCTGATCCCAATTCCTAAAGATTTAAAATGTTTTTCATTATCGCAATACATTTCACTCTGCATTCGTTGTAAAGTCCACAGCCAATGTGGAACACATCCACCGGACTGACGGCACGAGCAAACTCTAATGAGAAAATGTAAATATGAGTGCGCGTCTTTGCTGTTCCACATTCTACTCACAATATATGGCCTCACCTCCATGTTTACAAATTAACTAACCATGTAAACAGCGGGCCAGAAAGGGATCTTAATTTCCATTTAAAATCCATTTATATATCATATCCCGGTTTACCCCATTGTGTTTCACCTGAGTGCGCTGTGTATTAATGGAAACTACGTCGAAAGGTACGTGTCTAATTTATCCTAAAAGAGAAACAGTCTGTCCGAAGCAAATTATTCAGTGAAGAAAATTTCGCTATATAAATTACTATTTTTCATTCGTTCATTCCACAGTATAAGTCGATTTCAGAGTAATTGTGGAGCAAAGATTTATGTAGTTGGAGAAAGCAGTTTTGACGACATCTAAGTAATATGAAATAAAATTACATAAAAAGCTATAGAATAAATTAGAAAAGCACATTACGCTTCACAAATTGAACAAACTATTCGGTTGAAGTTACATAATTGTTACAATTACATGTCATCCGTAATTGAAATGAATATTCTCTTCTCTTCATTGTGTCTTCTCTATAACAAAATTAATAAATGTGGAAGTACAATTGTTCGTAAGAAAATGCACTTTTCAATTATTTTTACAACACGAAACATTATTGATGGTAGCGTGAAAAATTTTCCGTCAGGTAGATATTTCAGTTGCCGTTTCCGGCTGCGAAGAACGTCTTGACTACGGATTACACATCCTTCCAGTAAGGCTGATAACAGCTGATTATTTCTTACTCGAATAATGAAATCAGTTTATTATAAGACCAATAAATATAGGTTGTAAGTCTCTTTTATTGAATTGAATAAAATTGAACCCCTATGATTCGTGGATCTTATGATTCCAAACCAAACCGAGGTCCGCAGCAACGAAGAGTCAGAGCACTGGAACGCGACTGTTGCAAATGTGTGCTTGTGTGCGGCGTGTGGCGGGGGGATACATGAACGGGAACAAGACACGCGCCATATGGCCACGTGGGGGCCCCACTGTGGCGAGTGGTGAGCACGTGCTGGAAACAGGGGTAGGAGTACAGCGGGTCAGCGGAACAGAAGTGAGGGTGTGTAGGAGGTACGGGAGTGGGGGTGAAGGATTGATTCGAACAAGCAGTAGAGGTGGAAAGTCAATTTACCATTTAAGTAACCGCGAAAGTGGGAGGAGCAATGTGAAATGGGGACAATCGATTAGTCCATGTTTTACTGGTGATTTAGAGTCAATTAGAGGAAGAAGCTGAACAGTTCAGCTAGAAACTTCATTTAGTAGCGCTGATTGACACGCAATTTCCGAAAGCAAATAAATAACGGGCGATTTTCTCGTTGGAAAGACTTTCGGGAAAAGAATCCACATAGGCCTACATGTAATATAATACTCTTCGTCGACGTTTATTTCATATCAACAGAAAGCAAATGAATACCGAAAAAGGAATAATTGATTTTACATTGAAATTTTTTCAAGAAATCAATATTCTTGTTAATGCAAGTTATTAAAGTAAATCAGAAAAATAAATGAGTGTAAAGAAAATTTAAACGAAATGTTTTGTATTAAGTAATTCAACAGACATTTGACTTCAAGAAACGAAGGCATCGTCTGCAAGTTTTAGTGGGGAGGAAAGTAAAGCATACTGTAAAAGTAGGGTTCCGCGGTCGGAGAGAGTATGAACTTGTTTGTCCGGGATAAAACACGTCTCAGTAGAACTAACTACCAACGTTTCGGCCATCATGCTGTGGCCTTCTTCAAGGCGATGTCAGAGTCATACCTAAGTCGCTGACGTACTCTGTAGAGTCGGTTTGTCCCGGACAAACAAGTTTGTAAAGGATATTGTTAACCTTTACATGTCATTAAAAGAAATGAGATATGGCACGAAGAGTTACAATATTTCACTTCTAAAAACTCGCAAGAAAATTCTATTTATATAAATATTTCAATTCAAATCACTGACGGGTGAGTGGTAGTTCCCGGATATGGTCGTTTTGAAAGTAGGGTGTTGAGAAAGTGGCTAAAAACCGTGTGATTTGGAACTTGTAAGTTCATTCAGTATTTAGGTATAATGTCTTAATTTTAAATTTTTCTCCAGTGTTGATGTGGTGTCCTTTTTATGTATGTATAGTAGTTTTAAGTTGTGGTTGATGTCTGTGGGTGAATGAATGAATGTCGAGTTTCTATTAAGTATTTGGCGATGAGTCTGTGTTTCTGAAGATTGCTTTAACGTGTTCCTTGTATTTTCCTGGAAAATTGCGGCCGGTTTGTCCAATATAGAATTTGTTACGATTGGATCGTTGTAATTTATATAAACCTGGTAGATTGTTTGATTTTCGTTGTGGTTTTGTTTGTTAATTTGTTTTGCGTTTTGAATGCTACTATGAATTCTATTCTGTGGAAATTGTGAACGTTTTTGTGTCTTTTTGTTTGCTCTGAGGGCGAGTCGTAGCTGCTGAGCGGGTCGCAGTGGGAGGATAGTGAACGGCGCTCAGTATGTGGGTTAGTTGCGATTAAGGGAAAACCTGAATAGACAGTCCCGGATCGAGGAGGCAAGATAAGAAAGCGTGGACGCATAGTTCGTGGAGGGACTACATAAAACTAACATGCTTCTGTTGAGGATAGTGTTAGGGTGACTAAGTACCGCCCTAAAAGAACATCCACCTCTGCCTTGCGGGTTGGGATTAGTCCAAAGGCTAAGGTAAGGAAAATCCCACCAGAAAACCAAGGGGTGGGAGAGGCTCCATAGGTTAGCAAGTCAATAGAAATAGGGGAGTAATCATTTATTAGGGGGATTAGGAGGTTGGATCGAGATCTAACCACCAATTTCCATAAAAAAAATTGTTCCGAAACCATAAGATAATAGATGTTGGCTTGATAATTTAAGACAAATTGTAAAAAGTAAAATGGAAATTATGAATTTCCGAACTGAGAATGTTCTCAGTCTCAATTGTCCGGATGAAATAAAGAAACTGCTTGAATTAAAGGAATAAAAATTAGTTATTTCCATTCAGGAGGCTAGATCGATGAGGAGTAAATTGATAAATAAAAAAATAGACTTTTCATTCTAGTCGTAGAGAAGATAGTGTTAGGTATTGAGTTTATTATACAATGTAAGTATAAGAGTAGCATTATAGGTTTTAGATCCATTTCATCACGATTACGTACATTTAGAATAAGAAGAAAGTTCTTTAAAATCGTTTTCATAGAGGGCGAGGAAGGCGTAGATAAACCCCCTCTATGATTTGCCGGGAAAAATATCAGAAAGCATCGAAAAAGATGTCAAAATTATACAAGTGGATTTTAGTGCCGAAATGGGTAAATAATTGGAATCCATGCCGTTCTTAGGAAGACACAGTTCCTCTGTGGAATCATATAATGGATTTCGAGCAAAAAACTTTGTCACGTCCAATAAATTTGTTATCAGTAGTACCTTTTCTCCCCACGAAGACTGGCAAAAGACCACATGGATAGTTAGTTTCCTCCTCAGGCATCTTGAAATTTAGCCAAATAGATAACGTTATGATTGGTTATAGATGCATCAGATATTGCGGATATCAGAGCCATGGTGCATATTGTGAGAGAGCTCACCTTACAGTTAAAATCAAATTTAAGCATAAAACTAGTGGGCAAAGATATGAGAACGTATACGAGGAACAACTATGATGTTGAATAACTATCGTTATATCAAAATAGAGAGTAATTGTTGGAAAGAACTTGAAAGTTTGCTGCATGAGTCGCAAGATATGAAAAATTCAGTGGGGGTTCAGTGACAAAGGATGAGGGATACATTGCAGCCCGCAGCGTCTAAAATAATCGAGGTGAAACCTTAAGCTTTCTTTGTTTTATGAATGAATGCATAGAAGTGATAGAAATAAGAGATGAAACAAGAATTGAGGTATTCTCCAGAAAAACTAAAACCAGTTTACTGGAACATCATGAAGCTAGGAGGAATAAAAATAAAATTTGAAGGCTCAAGAAAAGGGAATGAAAAGAAGAGCTTGAGAAAATACGAAATATGACTAGGAGAGGAGAAGTGAGAAAGTTTAGAATATCAAGCAGGAGTAGCAACCAAATACAACTATTCCTAAGGACACTAACGGAAACATAGTTGGGTATCAAGAACCAGAGTTATATATAAGGAAAAGGCCCTTCCAAGAACTAATATAGGAATTGCAAACTAAAGATCTATATTTCCAGATGTTTAATTATGCTCTTGAGCCAATGGAACATGACCTCTCTTTGCAGAAGTCAATAACATAATAAAACGACCCGATTCAAATAAGACACCGAGCTTTGATGAAATACTATCAGATGTCATAAAAAATTGACATCAACTCTGCAAGGATACAAAAATACTGAAGTTTGGCGAACCGAGAAAACACCAAATGACTGAAGGATGGTCGTTGTTCATCCCATTTTCAAAAAGGGAGATAGACGTAAATGTAAAAACTATAGAGGGATATCTTTTCCGAAATCTTGCTATAAAATCTTGTCCAATATTTTGGTCTCGCGCCAATCCGATATTTCTTTTGAAATATTAGGTGAATACAAAGCAGGTTGTAGGGAAAGGAAAAGTACAACAGATCTTTATCCTTCAGCAGATCACGGAAAGAGTGTGATAACAGTGTCGACAATTACCGGCTCTTTATTGATTTTAAATAAGCTTTTGATAGAATCTAAGGGATTAAGATGCTAATTTACTTAAGTACTTTGAAATCAGTTTAATAAATACCGAGAACGCGGTTAAAATACGAGACATAACTATTTCACACCATTTCATTTCAAAAGAGATCAACATTATGATAAAAGATGCTAAGCCTACTCTAAATACTAACGACGAATTAAGCAGTAACATAAGAGAAAATCCCTTGCGAATCCAGGGTGGGTCGCTAGTCTACTATAAAATTTCATGGAAAAGAGTATAAGGTAGTAAAAACTTTCAAATAATTAGGAAAAATAATTACAGGTAACAACGAAATTGATTAGGAAATAAGATCTAGCGTAGCTTCAGGAAACACTATATACGGTAGCTTTGTATAGCACATTAAAATATGAGGAGATAAGTAACATGGTAAAATATGTATAAAACAATTATTGCCCCTGCAATACTTTATAAAACAATTAAATAAGCAATACTTTATGGGTACTGGTCACTGAGTGTTGCTACTAAAAGTATTGTTAGAGACTGGGAGCGGAAAATACTTCGGAAAATCTATGGTTCAGTATATGTGGAAAAGGGATGGAGTATGAGGACCAATAATGAAGTAAAGGAGATGTAAAGCGAATATATACTGTGCAGGTTCTGTAACTGTCACGTGTTTGTGTTGCGTCAGATGGGAAGAATTATGAAAGTGTGTGTCTCATTATTAGTTTCCTGTAGACATTGAATGTGTGGTTTTGTGTCATATTGTCTTTCGCGAGGGTCAAGTCAAGAAAGTTAATGTATTTGTTTCGTTCAAATTCTTCTTTAACTAAATAACTTCTTTATTTAGATGTGATGTTCTAGACCCTAATACATTGATTCTTTTTTTATGTAACCATACCATAGTTTTAACGCTTATCTCCAATTGTGTACAATAACTAAAACATATAAAAATTAAAAATTTAATAATTCAATCTCATTTCCTGTGTCCTTATTCCTCAAATGCGAACTCGACTTCATTTCAAATATACGATGTGTCATGGTGTATTAATTGAAAGTAATATAACATGTCATTGTAAGTAACAGTTCGTACAGTAAGTCGTCGAAGTTTCGTAAAAGTACATTTGAGCATGGTGAGTGATGTCTTGTGCTACATTGAGTGCGTTGGTTTCACTAAAAGACATTAAGATGACATACAGTTTCCTTCAAAACATGTTTGCTCGGAGTTACTTAATGAATGACGGGCATTCATCAAACTCTGAACAAAGATATGAAAGATCACGTTCGTACTAATCCATTGAACTGATGCCAACTGGTGGCGTACACGAAGTATGAATAGTTCTCGCTCAACTCAAAGCTTCTCGAGACGACTGATAACCTTCAGTTGGATGTTGCGCAGAGAATAGCTTCCAGGAAACAGAAAACAAATCTTAATATTTCAAATGGTTTTACGGTCGTATTTGCCGGTATTAACATTCTGTGACATTTGAAGAAGATTCTGGAGGTACGGGTTCAAAGGACGTTGATAAAAAGTACAAACAAACGTTTTTCCTCAGCTTTATATTTCTTACAAATTCAGACTAATTTAAATATGAATAAAAACTACAATTTAAATGCAATCGTAAATTGTACGCGGGCTACAGTGTAAAATCAGTTTGCTAACCGAACACCACTAAAGGCGTGACGGATGAACAAAACGTTCAATACCCAACTACCATTTACAGCTCAAATTCTCTCACTGAAAAAAACTATAATATGAAAACGATAATTACGTGAAGCATTTCGGTTCTGAATCGTAGGGGAAATGAAACGAGACTACGAACATTTTGAGAGTTTTAGATAGCACTTCTTATTGAGAAATATTATATACCTTTTTTTCGGAACGAAAATAGATTTATTCACGTTTCTTTTTTCAAGTGATACAGTTCTATCAATACTTTTCGATTAAATATGAGATAATTTCATGCAAACCCTAAACTGAAGCGATGGCTATAATTTTCGAACATACTTCCAAAAACGTAAAATGAGCAAGTTTGTTAAGATCCTACGCCACATAATGTAGGATTGGCCCACCAGGGAACAGTTCGTTCAGTAAAGCCTGTCCTAGGACAATACCTCCACCGAGATTGACGAGTGTCGTCGTGATTCAAACACGTCGTTCTGGTCCTTCGGGTCGGATTCTGCAGCATCGTGGAGGTCTTCCATCTAGGGATGGGTGCTGAGGGGGACGCAGGCAGCGTGGGGACGCGCACGCCGCCACTGCCTTTGGCCAATGTCCAGCACAGCGATATCTCGGCTAAGTTTAGACTCCGCCGCCGCACGCACACTGGGACGCATTCATCTTTCCGTGGCCAAAACCTTTCACCCGGAAGATAGCAGTAGCTAGGTACAAACTGTGTTGGACCGATAATCAAATCCAGACCGGGCTTTCAGTTCCGCAAATCCACTCCGCCACTAGTTTCAAATTAACAGAACTCTCCCTCCACGTGGGAAGCAGATGCTTACGTAGGTGAGTGTCCTATTTTAAGGCGATATAAGTCGTCGCATTGTCCAAGAATTTTTACTATTTTTGTGATACAATTTTAATTTTCCCTCTCACTCCGTTACATGTTGCAAATAACACTACACGAGAAATTTCCATCTCTATATATTGCACAGAATTTTTTAAAAAACGTTTTCTACAAATGACTTTAAAATAAAAGGAATCAATGAGAAGAATTTTCATTTCAGTAAATCGTAATACTTATCAAAACACGTTTTCAGACATTTTTAGATATCGTATCATTAGACAAGTGAACAATCTGTGAATTATGTGCTCTTTGTACCAATTGAGTGACATCTCTCGATTGTTGAGCTTCTGTGAACAATTTCTACAAACCTGATAGGTCCATTTAAAATTTACGCCTTTGAGTGTAAAACAAGTGGATGAAATGATTGGGCATAGTATGACTGGCTTAATTAATTTCAGACTAGTTTATTAATTATACTGGAATCCATGAGTCTGCAGTTCCCCGCCAGAACAATTTACAATAACCTGACATTACGTAATATTCACGCCATGGCGCCAATCGATACACGGTCAACCTGTGACGTCACGACGTCATGCGATCGATCGACCAACCAACCAACGAACCAACCGACCCACCAACCAACGAACCAACCGACCCACCAACCGACCCACCAACCGACCCACCCACCGACCCACCAACCCACCGACCCACCGACCCACCGACCCACCGACCCACC